>CM055269.1:61827242-62133083 GCA_029237695.1 Conchocele bisecta
TTGACGGTCCTACTAATGAAGCAATATTTACATCCGTAAGAATATACATTGAGAACATAGGTCGTTTTTGAGGACTGACTATATAGAATATGAACTTTGTTTCAAACGTAGTAGAATCATACGTGTGACTGAATATATATATAAATTATATCTGAACCTGTTCTTCTTAGAGTATATTATACAGAGAATTGAGTTGCCATCTCCGCCATTTTAGTTTGTACATGCTATCGGACAGTACATGCAATAATATGACAGCAAATCTAATACAAGTTGGTGCAATACGTCCCAGATATATCAGGACGACAACGTCCTATAAATATCATTTCAGCAGACTACACAAAAACGCTAGCTATCTGAGATTTTCTACCATCACTCACAAAATATACAATGGACAGTTAAAATGTTTGAGAATTGGAGCATTTGACAAGTACATGCAATAATATGACAGCAAATCTAATAAAAGTTGGTGCAATACGTCCCAGATATATCAGGACGACAACGTCCTATAAATATCATTTCAGCAGACTACACAAAAACGCTATAGCTATCTGAGAGTTTCTACCATCACTCACAAAATATACAATGGGCAGTTAAAATGTTTGAGAATTCAGTAAAGAATGTGTAACAGTAAGAACAATACACAGTGCTATAGATATATACCTGTATTACCATACATACTGCGTCAATTTCAGTGACTTGTACGCAGTTATCGGATTGTATTGTCACTACTGTCAAGCTGCCGGATTGCAAGTTGAGATTGCTAATTATATGTTCAGAAATACTTGACACCTTAACCCTTTGAACCCCAAAGCCCGCTATAGAGGTTTATGCAAACAGTGCAGATCCAGATGAGCCGGCTCGGCGTAACGAGCCGTCTCATCAGGATCTGCACTTTTGCACGCAATTTTCATATTTTGTAGAACAAAAACAGCCCCTTTTCATAAATGGACTAATCTGAAAATCATTTTGTGACTATTGGATAGGTCGCAAAATTAGCATATCAAAATCCATTCCAGTTACTTAGGGGTGAAAGGGTTAACGGTAGTCTAACGCAGACGGTTGTGTATTTATAGTTGTTATGTCTTGGTTTCGGCAGCCAGATACTTGGTCACATGTAAGGGAAAGGATTTATATAAGCTTGCTTTCAATCCAATCCCATTTGTATAGTACTGATTATAATATTATGTATGTCATGCTTGTAACTGATATACAAATAAAATATGTTTAAACCAACATTCGACGTTTACTGATCAAACTGTGTCAATCACATTGTGGCATTACGGGTATGCAGTTTGTTTGCACCCATCAGCTGAAATTTTAAAGGAAAATTAAACAATGTTCTCAAATGACACATTGAACATGCATCCATTTAAATATATGTGCAAATTATCGAGAAATCTTTTTTTTTGTTCAGAAGATGCCCGCCTTCGGAACCTCAAAATTACCAAACTCGCTCACTGCCGTCGCTCGGTTTATTTTGCCTGGCGGTAAATGCGAACGTTATATCAACTATATATACAACTATTAAATGAGTACCATAATTTAGTTTCTGAAATGTACCTTGTATAAGCCGATGATGGAGTTGTTTTGACATTATATCAAGACCTGTTTCCTAATATTGCAAACAGTGTAGATCATGATGACCCGGTTCGAAACTAGCCGTCTCACCATCAACTGCACGTTTTGCAAGTACATGTACATGTATTTTTTATTATTTTTTTAGAAAACACGCCCTCTTTCTATAAATGCACAGGCCTGAAAATCATTTTGTGATCATTGGATTGTTCGGAAAATTAACAGATTACAGCCATTCCAGTTACTTAGAGTTGAAAGGGCTAAAGGAATATACGATTTGTGTCAGTTCAGCACTGGGATATATAAATTTGCAGCATGGTGACCGTGACTCATTCAAATTGTTAAGAATTAAATTTAAATACTCTTTTGTTACAATAGATAGTAACTATACGAGTTTCAGAGAGTATGCTTTGAAAAACATCTGCCAGACTTTGGGAGAAGTTGGATGTGTAGGAATACACCACGTTATGAAGTCTGATTTGGACGCAGACAAGTAGCCGATTTCACCAAAATTGCGAAGTATACTTTTCTAGCAAAGTATACTTTGAGGAAGAAATTTTCAATTTTATGATAAATTTATTAAGTACTTATCACAGCAATTTTGGCTGTGATAATGTAATAAATTCAGTATAATAATTCTGCATACTTTTAATCATCAAATATATGCAGTTGTTAGTTTTATATGAAATAATGCATTTCAGGAAAAATAAATGATACTCCCTCAAAGTATACTTTGCTAGAAAAGTATACTTCGCAATAATTCCAGCACAAAAATATTTACACAATTCCCTAACATTTGATTGGTCCGTAGCAAGTCTCTGTCCATAATTTATATCCCAGTAAACTCCATGCCGAACTACTTTCCGTAACCGTCAGGCGCAGTTAAAATAATTCTTAAGAAAACGGAAAATAAACACATTTTCTTGATGAATTTATTTCAAATGCTGGAATTATAAGGAATGAATGGCATTTTTGTTGACTTTATCGGGGATATAAACTTGGAAAAGTCGCGGGAATCCTGGACGAGGCCTTCCAGCCTTCGTCCAGTATTCCCGCGACTTTTCCAAGTTTATACCCCGATAAATTCCACAAAAAGGCCATTCATTCCTATAATGTTGGTAAAATAGGGTACTGAGCGGAATGCTCTGATAAAAACCTTTACGCACTGGGTCTCAGATATGATGCGCAAACAAGTAATCAAACAGATTAGAACAAAGCATGATTAATTTTATATCATCTATTTATCGTATTTATGAACCGACTTGTACATAGGGGTCGCCTGAACAAAAAATAGGATCAGTAATCTGAATGTTTACTATTCTGAAAAATAACTATCGTTGCAAACACTAGTTTTTCCGCAATCGATGGTTACTAATTGAATTTATATTACTTTTACTACTTAAACTGGTGTTGCTAATGGAAACATGTTTCTGAATGTGGTATTGAAGTACCGATACCACCAAATGCAGCTTAACAAGAAGCATTTGATGCGCCATATTTCATCAAAATCCGTTACATAATAAGGACAAAATAATACGTACTTTGAATCGGAGCGCTTCTGGAAGTTTCAGTACTTGGTGTTATTGTTGTAACCACGTGATCATACACCTTGGAAAAGCATCATGTTGGATATCTGAGCCATCATCTGAGACACAGTACCTTTATAGCAAACGTTTTTACAACTGTCACACAATAAATCGGCATACATTCTACGATATAGAATTGTACTAGCCGTTTTCTGAGAACGCGAAATAAACCGCTGGCACGTGACTTACTATGTCATACTTTCACACCAAACAGTTCACGTAATTTGTGACCGTGTCTGGAGAAATGGGCTTATGGGTTATGCGACCAGGGAAGATCCAGATCAGCCTGTGCATCCGCACAGTCTGATCACGATCTGCACTGTTCGTCATTGCGTCAATGAGACACTTGTCATGCTTCTAACAAGCAATATACACGTGCATCGTTATCAGGTTACAGGAGTGTGCTATTCGATCTGGATCTACGCTGGTCACAAATTCCGTAAGCCTCATTTCTCCAGTCACAGCCACATTTCAAGCTACATAGCAGTATATCAGGTACTCGGAAACATTATATTCTTACATCACAGTTTATGTCCATGACCATATGTTATACGTTTTGACATGAAAATCATTGATCTTATAGTTTTAACATTCACCAAAAATGACGAAAAAAAGTAAAAACAACAACAATTAACACATTGTATGTTTTAAAAATCCAAATGTTGATTTTCAACTTTTGTCTTTTAAATTAGTATAATATATCATTTGCCACAGCAATTATTCCATGTGACAGGTCTAGTATTGAAAAATGGGAATAAAACTCCGCCATAAAGTGTGTAAGTTTCGAAATATATCTCCGACTTGAATATTCTGTTATTTTTAGTAATATCTGTAGTTTGAAGCATGTAGTATATAACAATGCGTGTTGTTTTATCCGTTATTGCGGTATGTCAAGCTCCATGCATCTATATTTGGGAGACGTATCGGTATGTATGTATGTAGAATACAATATAATGTGGCTGTGACTGGAGAAATGGGACTTACGGGATTTGTGACCAGTTTAGCTCCTGATCGAACAGCACACTCACTCATGTAGCCTGGCAATGATCTATATTTCTTGTTAAAAGCATGCCCGGTATGGAATGACGAACAGTGCAGATCCTGATCAGACTGTGTGGATGCACATGCTGATCTGGATTTACACTGATCACAAAACCCATAAGCCCCATTTATCTAGAGCGACATATAACACAACTAAATTGCGTTAAGAGCCTTACATGTAGCAACAGGCGATGTTAAATGTTGTATTTTCCTCCGAGTAACTCTTAGACGTTAATGTTCAGCTATCAATTCAATAGCTATTTAAACGGTACTATATATTAAAACAAAGCAAAACCTCCGATCAGTGGAACTATTTATGTAACATATAGTATTAGCATTCTCACACATTCACACACATCGCTATGGCAATCGATATCTGCCTCATTTGGTATGCGGAACTATTTCCCAGAAAGCTATCAACTAGAAAGCGCTAGAACACTTAGTAACGCCGGGCGCTACCGAACCTGCTCACCATTCACACGAATTCCGTATTCGGACGGGAAAATAGTTCCAACCGGCGAAGAGACTGTGGCTTTCTTCACGTTTGTATAATTGGATTCATTAACAGTTTCAAGAAAACGAGATTAGTCTAGAGCAAACAAAGATGGCTGCCATGGGAAAGTCGACCAACCGACCGGTCGTCGATGGTCACTAGTGGACAGTTATGAGCAGGTATGTCGTGTTGTGTTGTCAGATATTTGTTTAATTGGCGACAATTGGTCCATACGATACTGGCAGACATGCTGATACAGCGTACATGCGGCCAACATGGCGGCCAGTCGATATGAAAAGCAAGTGATCGATTTCCTGCAACGGATGCTTTATATTTCCAGCAAGTGTTTATGGTGGCCTTTGTCGTTGACAGAAGCTGACAATATAGGAATGAATGGCATTTTTGTGGAATTTATCGGGGTATAAACTTGGAAAAGTCGCGGGAATACTGGACGAAGGCCGGAAAGCCTCGTCCAGTATTCCCGCGACTTTTCCAAGTTTATATCCCCGATAAACTCCACAAAAATGCCATTCATTCCTTATAATTCCAGCATTTGAAATAAATTCATCAAGAAAATGTGTTTATTTTCAGTTGTCTTAAGAATTATTTTAAATGCGCCTCATGGTTACGGAAAGTAGTTCGGCGTGGGAGTTTACTGGGATATAAATTTTGGACAGAGACTTGCTACGAGCCAATCAAATGTTAGGGAATTATGTAAATATTTTTGTGCTGGAATTATTCATTCATTATACGCTCGGGTTTCTTTAAAGAAACGCGGTATATCACCATGGTTACTCCAATTCCCATCAAACAAGTGTCCTGATGAGGACAACGGTGTCACTAAAGTGGCTAGCGTCCGAATAATGTGTCGCGTTATGTAACTCACGGTGGACACAATGTTGTATGGTGAACCAGAGGTCACAGGTTCTAGTCCCATACTTGGTAGGGATTTGTCTCACAGCTGCAGGGGCCCGATACAAAGTTCGTACGAAGATTGTTTTTATTAATTTGCTATTTTCTAATGCTAGCAAATTTACCGTGGCGCCTACATGTGAACACATCAATACATGTGAAATGTGAACACATCACTACATGTGAACATACATGTGAACACATCACTACATGTGAACACATGACTACATAACATCACTACATGTGAACACATCCACTAACAATTTGCCAACATCGGCTATCAGTGCAAATGTTATTCTAGTTCCCAATTTTGCACTTACTTATAAGTACAGGCCGTCAAGTATCCTATTTTTTCCTTCCTTTTCATATTGTTTTAGCAATTCCTATTTTTTCCTATTTTCTGACCAAATGTTCCTATTTTTCCTATTTGCTTGCCTTTTTGAAAAACCGCACACATTTTTGCCCAATTTAATTATGAACATGACAGTGAAATTGACTATATACATACACATTGTACATTGTAACGTAACTACACAACTATTATTGCATAACGCTAGTATTCAACTGTGTTAGATGGCTATCGCAATATTCTGTGTTATTTTGCTAGTAGGTCGTCTTTCAAATTGTGCCTAAATTTGCATTAGTCAATTAATTGTACATTAGTATTTTGTACATGTAGTTTGTAAATTGGAAGGTAAGAACTATTTTCTGATCTGTATACAGAAGATTGAAAGTCATTAGCGTGTCTTGCCTCCAGAGCTGCTTTTTATATCCCCAGTATACAGGCGCGGATCCAGGATTTCGGGTTAGGGGGGGGGGGCGTAACTATTTTGCAATACTTGACTATATTATCGAACGAGCTATGCTGGTTCGATGATATAGTCAAGTATTGCAAAATAGTCGACCGAGGCGCTAGGTGGTGCGAGGGCATTCCCCCCGGGATTTTTTTGAAATCTACATCGCATTTCCTGCGTTCTGGCGCATTTTGGAGCAAAGATATTGACACTGTCACAGTATGTTTAGACATGATTTTTGATTGAAAACGTTTACATTTTGAAACAATAAGACAACGACCGAAACATGCATGGAATACATGGCACTTGGCATGAAACGTGCCTTGTAACTTGTAAAAAATCTTTATTCGGCTGGGGGAGTGGGGCGCGCGCCGGGTCCCACCCCCCCTGAATCCGCCCATGGTATATAATGTTTGTTGAGGGGTATAAAGTTTTCTAATTTCTGTCCGTTCATTTGTCACATTTGCGTGAAAGATGTTCAGTACAACCCTGTTACCGATTGACTTTAAAATTTATAAGCATGTTTATCATCCTCCATATATTCATTGGCCCTCACAAACGTCTGGCATGTATGTATGTGGCAGTTCAATCTGGTTATACCCTTTATGTGAGTATTACAATTATTATCACCTCGCCGATATCCAAGAGGGGACATAGCGTTAGTCCATGTACATTGAAGATTGCCATAGCCATCTAACACAGTTGCATACTAGTGTTATGCAATAATAGTTTTGTAGTTAACACCTTTCATTTTTAAATAACTCATGAACCGCTTCGGTGATTTTGATAATATTTGGCCACAATGTGCATCTAGGGATGGTGCTTTGTTTTGCTTACGACCCACGTCCGACCGCCCAATGTCATAGTCACCGAGGACTTGATATGTGTTGTTATTAAGGCTGCCAGCGACTGGATTAGTTTCGTTTAACAATGCCATTTCTTGTTCGTAATCATATTACTTTTAGGGGATGGGGCCATGTGACTTTGCTGTGGTATGGACCTGGCATCAGGTCAGGTTATTCTAAGTTCAGGGCTGAATATATTTTGTTTGCCCCACCACGATAGTGGAGGGGGCATTTAGTGTTCTCTTTGTCCGTCTGTCCATCCGTCTTCACCAACCTTGTAACTCATTAAACTTCTAAAGCGTACTAGCTGCAGACCTGAAACTTGGTATGTAGCTTCCATATGATGAGTAGATGCGCAATGTTTATTTCAATTTTTTTATTAAACCCCGGGTCATGTATTATCTCCCCCTTTTCGACTTGAATTTCCCAATTTTGCTTCCTTATGATGAGTAGATGCGTACAGTTGATTTTGATATTTGATTTGACCCCAGGGTCATGGATTATCTCCCCGTTTTCGACTTCGAATTTCCCAATTTTGCCTTGTAACTCGTAAAACATTTAAACCGTAACAGGTACAGACCTGAAACTTGGTATGTAGGTTCCTTATGATGAGTAGATGCAGTTTATTTCAATTGTTAATGGATCCCCCGAGTCATGGATTATCTCCCCCTTTTCGACTTATATTTCACCATTTAGCCTTGTAACTTGTAAAACTTCTAAACCGTAATAGCTGGAGGCTTGATGCTTGGTATGTAGCTCTTTATGGTGTGTAGATGCACAAAGTGAAATTATATTTTTGCTTTGACACTTAGCCATGATTATCTCCCACTTTTGGACTTTTTTGAATTTTGGTTCATTTACTATTAAAGCGATATGTGGGTCATCTGTATTCTATGAACACATTTTATAGTTTTCTATGTAAATATTCCGTTCCGATTTTGGGATTTCCACCCAATTTAGCAGGTTAACTATGGGATCGAACCCGTTGGCCCGGGCCTAAATGCCCCTAGCTGTTGATAGGCCGTTAAACACCAATACATCAAATCATTGTGCACAATACCCATAGCCCCCACATGCTCAAGGTCAAATTACGTAGAAGTTTGCTTTAATGATTTTTTTGTAAAAATTCCATTTAGGTAATGTCTTTATGCCCCCTACGCAATAGCAAGGCGGGCATATTGCATTGCTCTTGACGTTCCGTATGTCCGTACGTGTACATTGACGTCAACAAGTCGAAAACTTTGTAAGAGTTTCTCTATCATGTAATAATTCCAGCACAAACATATTTACACAATTCCCTAACATTTGATTGGCCCGTAGCATCTCTGTCCAAAATTTATATCCCAGTAAACTCCCACGCCGAACTACTTTCCGTAACAGTGAGGCGCAGTTAAAATAAGAAAACTGAAAATAAACACATTTTCTTGATGAATTTATTTCAAATGCTGGAATTATAAGGAATGAATGGCCTTTTTGTGGAATTTATCGGGGATATAAACTTGGAAAAGTCGCGGGAATACTGAACGAGGCCTTCCGGCCTTCGTCCAGTATTCCCGCGACTTTTCCAAGTTTATACCCCGATAAATTCCACAAAAAGGCCATTCATTCCTATAATATATTCATATTACTTGAAGGATTGCTTTAATATTTGGACAGTTAATTCACCTGAACATGTATGATGCACTCGCACCAGCAATGCCATAAACTTGACCTTTGCTACATTTGAAATGGTGCTGAAAGACTTACATCGAACGTTTGTAAGAGTGTCTCCATCATGCACTATCTTCAATATTACTAGAAGGATTTCTTTAATATTTGGACATGACCTTAACCTTTGTGACATTCAAAATGGTGGTCAAATGACATTGAAATTTGTTTAAGTTTTATTTGTATACACAATCTCTAGTTAGAGTCAAGTATGCCATGGCGGAATATCCATGCTTTACAAACATAATGTCTAGTTAAGTAATTTATATCTCTGTAACATTCATCCTTCACTTGATTAGCTTAACAATTCATATGTATTGATACAGTTTTCCAAATAACGCTGTCTGCATTTTCAAAATCCTTCTGGATTCAATGTCACATGACAGGAATTTGCTTTTTTGAATGGCATTATGAGGCAGCGGCCTGGGGTATATGTGAACTCCAGCTCATTTGCTCTAGTATTTTCAGGCAATACATATACGGTATGTGGTTCAGGTAATCCGACCTATCCTTGTTTTTAGGCCCCCATATCCAGCATGCTCATTAACCCTTTGCACCCGAAATCCCGCTATATCGGTTTATGCAAAAAGTGCAAATCCAGATGAGCCGGCTCGTAACGAGCCGTCTCATCAGGATCTGCACTTTTTGAAAGTAATTTTAATATTTTTGAGAACAAAAAAAAAACCTTTTCATAAATGGACGAATCTGAAAATCATTTAGTGACGACCATTGGATTGGTCGGAACATTAGCATAGCACAGTCCATTCCAGTTCCTTAGGGTTGAAAGGGTTAATAAAAAAAAGAAAGATATATTTTCAAAATATAAAGAGAAGGATGGATGGGGTTGGCTGAGTGGGACGGTATGGAGGCTAGCATGTGTACATTGCTTTAATTATTAGAGTACAAGATCAGGATGGCCATAACATGTATTGGGCAGCCATCTTAAAGTACTATTTTAGTCCTATTTTAGACTCTATTTTCCTATTTTATTCCTATTTTTTCACTGTCTGAATTCCTATTTTCCTTTTTTTTAACCAATCCCTCGTTTGACGGTCTATAAATACATTAAATATACAAAAAAAGCAGCAATAAGTGAAAACAAAATAAGCTCAATAACATTCTTTGCTCCCTCCAATACACATTAACGTGTTAATGTGTTATAAGATGGAGTAAACACATTTTAGCTTTTGTTCTCTCACTTATAGCTAATTTTTGTATATTTGATGTATTTATAGACCATGGTCCGTGACTTCTACCTGTGTCTGGTTTCTAACGATGGGCATAGTTGCCGACAGTGAAACTCCCGTACTGTACGGTATCGGACTGAGTTCTACAAAGTTACTAACGATGGGCCACGACTGCTACCATTTTATCACGTAACGAGTTTTACATTGATCTAATCAGTACGTATAACGTTGTGTGCATACGTCCAATATATAATGCATACTGACTCGTTACACGGTGTATCCTGCATTTCCCACAACGGTTTCAAAACGACTGTCGTTAGGTTTCGTCACGTGGCGTTACTAAATGACGTACGTATACATAGTGACGCAGCGTAACCATGTACATGCACAGGGGTCCGAAGTCGCACACCGACTAAGACGCACACCGATTCGGACTCAGTACACTTTTCCCAGCACAACTTCGGACCCCTGTGTGTACAGGTTCAACAAAAAGGTCATAGTTGATCATTAGGTCGCAATAAAAAACGCTACCCGATAAATAGAGTACCAGGTTAGTGCCTACGCTTTACCGAGACTTGTCTGAATACAACTGGATACCATCTATATATGCACGAAGACCATCATCACGTTGTTCTCTGTCTTAACCCATTTCTATCGGAATACACCTTTACGTGTATGATTTTGTTTAAATATTTTATTTTTATTTTTGTTATTTCTCAATGAAAGTATATGTTGTGACCACTCATTTGAACCGTCTCGACGAGATGGTTCAAGTTGTCGTCGTGACATATACGTCTGAGCGCATATAGGGAATATATGTAGGATTATCCGCAAACATAATGTCCTATCCGCAGCATGAACATGGATAGTACTATACCATGAGAAGATATTTAGGAGGGAATTACAGTCAAGCGTGAGAGTATGTAAGGGTATGCATATACAGTGGGGTCAGCGTGTAAGTGCACACACGAACGAACACGACAGGTTGGAACCAACCTGTCGTGTACGTTCGTGTGTGCACTTACACGCTGACCCCACTATAACTCACTGACGGACAGAAAGTCTTTATCAGTGTCTGGTTAATAGCTAATCGGTAGAGCGACAGGGGCGGATCCAACATTTGGGGAACGGTGGGTTTGTCCTATTTTCGAGCTCCAACCGGTGGTTAACTGTTTAGCTATTGCGGGTATGTACATGCTGATATGGGTCTACATTCAGCACAAAGTCCAGAAGCCTCATTTCTTCAGTCAGTCAAAAATAAGCCCTAATGTATGGAACGCCAAATCTACATAAACTAAAATATTTAGAGCTAGCATTAATTGTTTGAGTTTATATAGATTTGTTGTTCATGGAACGCCGAATCTACATAAACTCAAATAAGTATTGCTAGCTCAAAATAATTAGAGGTAGCATTAATATATTTAGACGTTTAGACCTACATCCAAATGATTTAGAGAGCTCTTCAAATGATTTGGAGATAGCTCTAAATATTTAATGCTAGCTCTAATTATTTATTATTTAGAACTAGCATTAAATATTTGAGTTTATGTATATTTGGCGTTCCATACTATTGGGATGTGCACAGAGCGATTTGAGCGTACGTGTCAGCGTGTGACCGTGTCACAATTCAGCCACTGTTCAAATTAAGGAATTAGGTCATATATAGATACACTGGACTTCAATGATAATTGCTTCATAAGAGTGATGTGCTATATGAATATAATATGTGAATGTTGTCTGGTTACTGTATACTATAATTATGGAGCATTGAGTTGCCATCTCCGCCATCTTTGTATGTACAAGTCATCGTACAGTTGCACCACTTCGTGTGTTTGACACATACAGCAAATAATGTGACAGTAAACCAAATAAATGCCAGCAAACAAAATGCCAGCAAACTATGCAAAAGACGAGATATCTGAGCATTTCTCCCATCAATCAAAAACAAGTTGTGATGTGTAAACTTTTCAATCTGATGCACAGCCTATGTTAGTGTACACGTTACCCGTATGCAAAGCCATATTTACTCGTATATTATGTGAGTAGACACCAGGGACAATACACTTAGGTAACTGCTTACATGTCACTGGATTTTATAGCTAATAACAGAGTACAGTAGTGGGTATACATGGTATTTTTTGTGTGGTTTGCCATGTAAAAGTGATACACTGTGCGAATTTCTGTGTATGAAACTATTTATAATGTTGGTTCATGTTGTTAAAAACACAGGCACAAACAAACAGTTTGCTGTAATATAATTGATAGGAATCCGCTCTCCTGGCTCCTGTGATTAGCTACATTATATAATATGTTCTACTTCACATTTTGAGTTCTTTGTCAAACGGCAGATCAGGTGAAACTGGCTGATGGCTGGAACATACAAACATAGCCGACTTTGCCACTCCATGTGCCGTATAGGATACAGTACCGAGGCAGTATTCACATATATGTTAAACTTATATTCTATCACATTTACGAATTATCT
Organism: Conchocele bisecta; assembly: GCA_029237695.1. Lineage (NCBI taxonomy): Eukaryota > Metazoa > Mollusca > Bivalvia > Lucinida > Thyasiridae > Conchocele > Conchocele bisecta. The sequence goes on from CM055269.1 coordinate 61,839,868, forward strand.
TTGAATCAAATGATGATCCGGTATAGAACGTGTCCTTAGCCCTACATGGAGTCATTGAACAGGTTAGACATATAGTAGACCGTTTGGTGTTACAGAACGGTCAGGTTATACGCTGGTGACGGAGATGACAATGCCAGTCCGCGCAGTCTGGTCAGGGTCTGAACTGGCCGCCGTTACAATCATTGATACAAGCCAACAATATATCTCCTGGCATTTGCGACCAGTGTAGACCCAGACCAGCATACGCATCCGCGCAGTCTGATCAGGGTCTGCACCGACCGCCGTTACAATCAGTGATATACCTGACCAAGCAAACAATATATATCCTGGCATTTGCTGCGACCAGTGTAGACCCAGATCAGCCTGCGCATCCGCGCCGTCTGATTAGGGTCTGCACCGACCGCCGTTACAATCATTGGCATTCATTGCTATACCAGAGCAAATAGTACCTATCCTTGCCAGGCTACATGAGTGAGATATCAAGGTGTATCACTGATTGTAACGGCGGTCGGTGCATACCCTGATCAGACTGCGCGGATGCGCAGGCTGGTTTTTGGACTACACTGGTCGCACGAAACCTGCCCAAATTGTAGTCAATATGATATCATTTAAAGTCAATATTTGACAAAATTTCACGAAATAAAAAGAAGGCTCATTCTTAAATGTTGATAACATTTAATATTATCGAAAAGAATATTGGGTTTGTATTGTTTATATGGCCGTACAATTTGGGCGGGTTTCGTGAAACAGACAGTAGTTACATTGGCCACACATGCCGTATGTCCCATTTATCCATTGACTTATTGGCGATGTAGATTCTGATCAGCTAACACGTTGATATGTTGGCATTTTTCTGCCATCTACTTAACGTGATAACGTAATAGTTAAGTCGTCTTAATACACCTGATAAGTCATCTTAACTACATAATTATCGCATCCAGACGAGATCAATTGGACGCGATAACGAAAAAAACAAAATCTCGTCAAAAACGTGATATTGCCCACTAGTAACATTGATTTTATGACATGTTATCTCATCTTGATCAGTTAGTAAGTCGTCTTGACGCGATAATTCTCTCTTACTAACTGGTCAAAACGGGATAAACATTATTAAATTGTCTTATTGATTTTATTTGAAAGTAAAAAAGTAGAAATTCAATTGCACTAGTATACCGCATCACGTTTTTGACAAGATTTCGACAGTTAGCAAGTCCCAATTTTTCTCGTCTTGATAAGTTAGTAAGATGTCTATCACGCAGAAATATGTCACCATACGGTGCCATGCAGTTTTATATACGGAGCCCCGCAGGGGACATGAACTTTTGTTTATTAATTCGTTCCCACGAAATAACAATTCGTTCCCTCAATTTGACAATTCGTTCCCTCGAATTAACAATTCGTTCCCACGATATAACAATTCGTTATTTCGTGGGAACGAATTTTTAAATTGACGGAATGAATTGTTATTTCGTGGGAATGAATTGTTATTTCGTGGGAACGAATTAATAAAAAAATAATAATTCTACGTCCCCTGCGGGGCTCCGTAGTTTTATGCCAAATTCAATGCAAATTCATTAGTGACGTCAACACTGATTCGCGGACCTTATCATGAACTAAGTACGTCCTGGTGAGATTGTGCGGAGACGTTGGTCAAAAACGCCCCATTCTGTTACGGTGGGCCATACATTTCATTTAAATAGCGGCAGTAATGCTGTCTCAATTACTTATAAATAGTGAATAAAAACCGTTGAGCTGAGTGGAATAAAACACAAACTCATTGCACTTTAATCAAATAGTATTGCGCGTTTGGCTGATATATGCTATTTGCAGTCAGACATGGTGGATAATCAATTCCTCATCTGAGACACATTGTCTTTAAATTAACAGAGATAATCAAAGTTAAATTTAGAAATTCTGTCCAAAATTATCAAGTTATTAGAAAAATAATATTTCTCTATGTAAATTTCCCATGGGATTTTCCTTCATGTCAACTTACTACTAGGGAATGTGTTTGTTTCGTAATCAATCATTATTAAGCCACTATTCGTGTAATACGAAAACGTGATAACCCTAAAACTCATTATTTTCTATGTTTATTTAGGCGGGAACATCCCGAGGTTTGAGTAAATAGACGGCAATTCAACTGAAGACGACTGGCATTGTTTTGTTATTTCGCAGATTTTGATATCTGAGTAAATGATTATGTTGATTAATTTCTCTGAGAAAACATATAATAATATGAATTCCGGGAATAACGAATGTCAGGTACTGGATAAGATTCACTGAACTTAAAGGTACATGCCCACTCAGTAGGCACAACATGTTCTTTACAGGAATTAAATAAGTGTGTATATATATATAATTGTTCCACTATTCAACCAGTTTTAAACATTACGAGTGCCCACTATACAGATATAATCATTTAGTAATATTTATTTTACTGATAGTGACTCGCGGTGGTATCAGGCTAGTTTCATATGCAAATGAGGTATGATATTTTTTAATTATTTATGCTAATTAAATGTGTCACCTGAACAAATGATATTTTTGCCAGATTATAAAGTATGATCATTGCACATCAAAAAATAAATACAGAGATTAATAGCAATGTCCGTTAACATTTTAAGAAAACACGGTTATCGCCCCTGATATCCGTGTGAAATTTACGTCTGATATAAAATGTGTAATAATTCCAATCAATGTGTGGGGTAATGGTGAATTAATGTTTATTTTTCCAGAAAATGTCTCAGATGATGTCTCAGATATAAAGGACACGTTGGTTGCGCCTACTGAGCGGGCATGTACCTTTAGCTTCAACTGAAAATGAGTAGAAGAGAACGTGGGATGTGCATCTGAGATTTCACTTATTATAATTATTATAATAATTATGATTATTATTCGATCCATAGCACTGTAGCCAGCTAAATGTCCCCGCGAGGGGCTATATCAGAATATCAATGCAGATCTATCAAAACCGGGCTTGTTCATTCCTCCTCGGCTACCAATAACAGGCGCGGATCCAGGATTTTGGGTTAGGGGGGGGGGGGCGTAACTATTTTGCAATACTTGACTATATTATCGAACGAGCTAAGCTCGTTCGATAATATAGTCAAGTATTGCAAAATAGTCGACCGAGCGGAGCGGAGCTGAAAAATGCATGGAATACATGGCACTTGGCATGAAACGTGCCTTGTAACTTGTAAAAAATCTTTACTCGGCGAATTTTAGGGGGGGGGGGGGGGCGTGCGCCGTCGCCGGGTCCGCCCCCCCCCCCCCTGAATCCGCCCATGAATAACATGCTAGTGACCATTGAGACACGCCATGCGATTTTGTACCTAAGAACATATGCGATTTTTCATGAAATATATTTACAGAACTTTTTGAAATGTGATATTTTCTATAAATGACGTCGAAAGATGACAACATTTTCATAGCAAATGCGGAATAGTATTCCGCATTTGCTACGAATCTTGTGTCATCTTTCGACGTCATTTACGGAAAATATTGTAAATTTTGTAAACATTTTTCATGCGATAATTACGCAAATGTTTTTAGGTACAAAATCGCATGGGGTGTCTCATGTTGTGTACATGTAGCTGGTAATATTTCCCATTTGTCGCCGCGGGTGTACTAGCCCTTGAACACAATGAATTCATATACATTTCCAGTTTGTTGTCTGATGTATTTTTATTTGAATTTCCTTGAAGAAAACATGTTTTGACAGCGCATAAACAACATTTTCTGCCAAAAAATGTCGTTCTTTGTGTTTGTTTCTGCTCATAATAAGTTAAAGGGTGGCATCTTTGGCTTAGTGAATAAATATTGGAGCCGGTTGCATTGGCGATTCTAATTTTGTTTATATGTTATCTCCGTTGAGATAGCATATTTATGTCACGCACATTTATATGGGGGCAGCCATATTGTCGAAGAAAATAGTGCCCTGTGCCAAATTATCCTATGGCTTTTTGGTCTGTCTTGCTTTATATCTAAAACTCTACATATACTCACAGACCTAGAATAAATAGGTCTGTGATATACTATTCTCTATAGTTTTCACAGTTTTGGGCTAAGTTTATCAGTTAAATTTTTTAAAATACGAATCAAGACATTTCGTGCATATGAATACAGCAGCTATTATCGTTAGTTCTCACAGTTAGGTAGCAGTGACCAGTTAGCCGCCAATTTCGTACACTTGTTTCTGGGAGTTACACACAGTAATTTATTCTAGATAATTCGTGTGGATGGGAATGGATTTGCATCAGCACAGAACTGTCACATTTGCCTCTGGATGATGATTGAGAAAATATGCAACTTTCAGTCTCTAGTTCCGCAAGTGATCAGTTTGTGTGGAGATAACATATTTCAGTACTTTCAGTACTTTCATTTCTTATATGTAACTACAGGAACGTTCAGTAGACGTGCTGATATAAAAGTGCTCGGGATGATAGGACCGGTGAGTGAGCCGCCAGATATTTAAATGATGGACTTTGGTAACGTGAAATGAATGCTTAAAACCAAACACAAAAATAAAAATACAGATAAAACATACGCCCACTACATACACGGCTGAGTTGTCTCCGTTCATAACATGCCCACAATATACATACGTGCGTTGCTACACAGGTTTTAAATCTGTAATTAGATTAATACAATGATACGATTGTACTTACTGGCCCTTTAAACTAATTGTAGCAGCCTGGGGCCCGTTCCACTAAACTTCGTACGACTAAAAAGTGCAACATTATGATAGTCTGTAAATTTCACATTAACACTGCTTTCTTGTAAACAATAACTGGATTTACATTTATTGAGGATAGGCTGCCTATGCTCAATACATGTAAATCCATTAATTGAAATATCCATAGGATCCTAAATTTGCACTTACGAACATCTTAGTCGTACGAAGTTTAGTGAAACGGCCACCTGATGCCCGCTATATAGGATATAGTGCGGGTGCCGAATGAGATGTATTTAAGTGAGGGTTGTGTATTTAAGTGAATCCTTAACCCTTCATACACTGTTGACGGAAATTATCGTCTGCTGTTTTTCATTTTTGCTTTAATTCTTAACAAAAAACTGGTTTTGACAGCACATGAGAATCGTCTCCACTGGAGACGATTCTTATGTGCTGTCAAAACCAGGTTTTTGTCGAGAAATATTGAAAATAAAACATTTCCAGTAGACGACAAAATGATACTAAATATTTCATAAGCAAACGGTTTGAGGATTGGTTCTTATGAAATATTTAGCCTCATTTTCGGTGGCGGCCATATTATATTGTAGTTATGGAACTGAGGTCATCCAATGAGAACGATTTCGCGACCAACCTTACTGGTTTAACCCTTACTACGCTGAATTAAATGTTGTCGATTCAATGTTGCTGATTCAATGTGCATGGCCCAACAAAACTTGGACATTTTTGTATATCTCCAGAACTAATATTTCAATGTTGACATACATATTGATTATTATATTTGGTAGATGGGCATTATATTTGTTTTTAGAAACCGCACGTATACTGCTGTCATGGCGATTGTGACGTCACTGGGTCAAAATAGAATACAACAACATTTGCGTGTAGCGCTGTCAAACTGCTGTAAAATGGTACAAAAACATTTCTAATTGCTGCAAAATGATTGCATTTACAACATTAAATCTGTCATATAATACAATTAAAGTCATACATTTACCGTTTACAGAGGCGTTATATGTTGCAAGTTTGCCTCAGTATTGCTACATAACAAATTGCTAACACTGGTGTCCGTGACTTTGAACATTCAATCACCAAGTCTTACACGTGTATGACGTTTGCTGTTGACATTAGCAACTTATTTGCGTACTATTTGCTGTTAATGGCATTGTATAGTAAAGTTTGTGTATGCATTTCATCTGATCGGTGTACATCATTGTATTCACTCTTTCAATGAACATAGTGGAAACGGTACGGCCTTTCAACTGTTTCACAACGTACTCAGTAATGGAAATTCCAAAGTATGACCAAATGACCTCATAGTCATATAATCCGAATTTTATTCGGTTTAATAGTCATAATGACGTCAAACTGCATGCACAAACAGTATGCCAACATATATATGGGTTTCAAATACAAAAAGTGTCCAAGTTTTTTGGTCCACCCTGCACGTAAAACTGTTACAGTATTTATTTTCGAAATAAACCCAAACCTTCACGCTATGAACACATAATGAAATAAATATCATCCAACTACGTTTGTTGTCTTTTATATATACCCTTTCACCCCTAAGTAACTGGAATGGATTTTGATATGTTTATTTTGCAACCAATCCACAAAATGATTTCCAGGCTAGTCCATTTGTGAAAAGGGGGAGTTTTTGTTCTCAAAAATAGGAAAATTACTTGCAAAATGTGCAAATCCTGATGAGACGGCTTGCCACGAGCCGGCTCATCTGGATCTACAGTTTTTGCCATTACCACTGTACAGGCCTGTGGTGTTGAAAGGATTAAAGTGTTCATGTATATGAAGCTAAACTAGAAAACAAATTTGTTTAATCCTATGACAGTTTTGGCACGACCCTCACCTTTTGCATATCAGCCCGTATTGGAATGCCGTCTGAAACACGTACACCGAGCATGTGTAGCCATTAAAAAGAATTGTGTATTGTTTGATTGTATTTTAATTATTGATGTAATGGAGAGCTAGGTGCAGCTGACTTTCAATAATTGATCAGAAATCCACTAGACTACAGTGTACGTGAAAAGTAGCATAGCGAGATCAATTAGCAACCAGTTGTAGTTCCAGCGCACGTAGCAGTGGTGTAACCATCAGTCGGCAACCATGCCGGATTGTGTAAGATGGCCCATATTGATAGCTCATCATTTTGCCGAGTTAATACTCTGCAACATATACTATCCATAGACCCGAATGTCATCCCTGTCTATGACGGTTCCACAGTAGAAAGGCTGCATTTAACTTAGTGTAGTTCAACATGTGCAGGTTGGAGAAAATTGCAGCGGCAAATGACACGAATACGGTTGATAGAGTGCATATTATATTGTGAAACACGATGTGTGATCACTTGTACAATGTGTACATTGTATGTATATAGACAAATGACTGGCGAACACGATATTTCAATTGGCCGTAGTGTAGTGATATATGAGGCACTGAGTATTTATTAAACACGACAGTAGAAATGAAACATGTTTTTATTTGTCTATATTATTACAGAAACTATAACAGAAAATGGCATTTAAAACAAATAGTCGAAAGTCATACCCAAATAGTGCACATCTGACAGTCAAATGTGAAACTTTTGTAACTGTTTACTTACTGGATAGTTTTATATTCGGTTTGCAACACTGTGTTGAGTTTACCAATGACTATCATTATAAATAAAGAACTTGCTCTGCACCTTCGGACATCTGTGTAATTCCATTAAATACATTTACAAAATTTACAATATTTTTCAGAAATAAAGTCCAAAGTTTACAACATTTTCAGAGTACATGTGGAATGTAAATTTTGTTAACTTTTGACGCCATTTACGGAAAATGTTGTACATTTTGAAAACGTATTTCATGAAATTGCGCAGATGTCCGAAGGTACATGGCGTGTCTCATTTATAAATTCATTCCAATCGAACAACTAGCATCACACTATACGTATATATACTTATTCTTTGTTGTACAGCTGTAGTTTCATGTAGGTTAATACGTCAGCAATGGCGTGGGCGGGGAGAATAGCGAGATGTCGTGTTTGTAATTGACGACGTTTGGGATTATATGAGGCGTAATGGTGTTATTTATGACAGAAGTCGCTGATTCTCTTGTGGCTGTTTACACAATGTCATTACGGTGTTATACTGTATAATGCATATGATAACAAGGAGATAGTCTGTTATATATATTCCTGTATATGCGTTACCGATTTGGTGAAGCAAACTGGTTAATTTTGCTTCATTTTCGTAGAAAACAGCTAATTCCAATATAACTCGATTTTTTTGGCGATTTGTTTTCTGACGGATATAAAGACGATCGTAACATAGATACATAGAAGTCAAAATCTTATTTTAGAAGCGACTACTTGCACGAAATTATTAAAATTACTTTATATTTTCCGAGTGTTAGAAGATGTATCATCTTGTCAATTCATATGAAATATCACTGAAATTAATATAAATTCGGCTTTAGTGATACATAGTAACTTTTAAAATGTACTAGAAAGGTTAACCCACATTGTTTGAATATTTTAAATCTAAACAAGTTACAGACAAACAGAACATTTGCTCACTTTCCAATTGTATTTGTATTTCCTCCTAATACCTCTTAGGCCATACACAGTTCTTCCTCTGTTAAGCGTCCGCGTGCGGGTAGGTTCTGAGAGTGGTTCTATGAAAAAAACAAAGTAATATGAACATTGATTTGGGACTTGTCTAAGTTTTAAATCCGTTCATGAATTTACACTTAATACGTTTAATAAGAGTGTTTTCTTATTATTTAGCCGCAATTTAAATTTATGTTAAAAACTACCTCAACCCTTTGCACACTGCAAAGGGTTGAGGAAGTTTTTAACATAAATTTACCTTTGTTTTTTCAAGGCTTTGATTGTTTTTACCGGATGCGTAGGTAGATTTTGAACATCTGGGTGGACGCTTAACAGAGAACAAAATTGGCATGGCCTTATGTTAAACAATTCCCCACTGCAAATCTAAAAATTAAATAAAAACTGCATGTCTTCAAAATCAAGTCACGTTAGTCAAGTAACGTAGGTCAGGAGCTCGCATTCCGACAATCGTGAAAGAAAAATGATATAACTTGCATATGCCACTTTTACTCGAATTTTACTTTTCAGACATGCACAACACACAGATCAGTAAAATATCGCTATGTACTAGTTTAATTACCATCTGCTGAGCCATAAAGCATGTATATACATGTAACATGGCAATCTGGAAACCTATTAAATAAAATTGGCTTTCGAAGAGTAATAGCACTGTGTATTAAAGTATTAAACCTCATATGTGGCGGAGCTGGGGCGTATGCGTTTTGCGAACAGTGTACGTAGGCACAGACCAGCATGGGTATCAGGATCTGCACTGTTCGCAATTCCATCACTGAAACACCTGTAATGCTTCTAATAAGCAATATAGATCGTTATCAGGTTACAAGATCTATGCTGTTATGCTGCTATTTGACCAAGAGCTACACTTGTCACAAATGTCATAAGCCCCATTTCTGCAGCCACTGCGGCATTTACAGATATGTTGGTTCAATGTAAATGAGACAACTACAGAATCCGTGCTATGTGATCAGTACAGCTGCAAGTATCATGCTGAGCATACACCGTTATGTTTGCGGAAAATCCTAAATATTGTCCTTCTATGCACTCAGAAGTATATGTCGCGACCATCATTTGAACCGTCTCGTCGAGACGGTTCAAATGAGTGGTCACAACATATACTTTCATTGAGAAATAGCAAAAATAAAATATTCATTAAATTTCGTGTATTCCGAAAGGAATGGGTAATATCAGCGCTCATACAATATCCTCTATAAATGTTTTCCTTTAATTGCCAGTAGCCCCATCAGTCACTTGGGTCAGCCGCCTTAGTCAATCAATACATAACATGTCAGCCATTTACTCTGGGATGGTGAAACCAACGGGATTGATTCCCGGCCGCCGATGCGCCATCAAAGTTGGGATCCCTGTGATGGAATCGTATCGATTGCTGCCGGGCCGTAATATAATCATCTACATGGATACTGCGCTTAAGCATCGGAACAACATAATCAATTACATATAATGCACCTATTCGGAGAAACGGTTACATGTATCTCGCAACGTGAAAGCATTCAATACATTTCACCCTTGACATATAGCGGCACTACTGCATGCATCGCCGGGTACCGTATATATTATACGTAGTGCTTCAGGACCATTCGCTAGTTAGTAAGTGGAACAGCATTGTAGAGCAATACGACATACCAAATACACCGCTTAATATGTATTGGAATTAAGATGGGAAATGGCAAAACATAATACCCTTCAGAATTTGCCGGTAACTTAACTCAAAAGTCCATGCATATTTGTATTTTATATCAGTTGGTTTAATACAACTGTCGGTAATTTGGAATAGCTTTAAAATAGTAATTTCCACCACATGCCACAGAAGTAAACAGGCAGTTATACAAGTGCACCGTACTTTGGCTAATTTCCAATTCATAAAACCTTTAAAATAGTTTTTGCAGATTAGGGAATAATATGTCCGCTTTTAGACAGTTACCAGTAGCCTATTTCATAAAAATTATCTAGCAAAGTATACTTTGAGGGAGTAATCATTTATTTTTCCCGAAAGGCATTATTTCATATAGAACTACCGACTGCATATATTTGATGATTAAAAGTATGCAGCATTATTATACTGAATTTATTACATTATCACAGCCAAAATGGCTGTGATAATGTAATACATTGAGTATGATAACAAGTAATGAATTTATCCTTAAACTGAAAACTTCTCCCTCAAGTATACTTTGCAATGTTTGTGAAATAGGCTACAGATGTATATATAGTTCCATAAGTATTTATGACGCGGAAATAAACACCATTGCCATATTCACATTAAACGTGAGTCCAGTATGTAGCTCACTACGGACAGAAGGCGTGTAACCATACATTCTGGTTAGCTCGATTGATAGACATATCGACTTGCACGCGCGTGGCCCCGGTTTCGAGTCCCGGACCAGGTTGTGTCACGTGTATTCCTACAACCCAGGACATGCGTACGCAATGTCCAAAGTTGTACTATGTTTCTACCATAAATTAAATGCACTATTTGCTCGGCATCAGACAACAAGGTTGCGAATAGTAACTCTTGCAATCTACTCCTGTACCGTCCGTAGCGAGGCTATAGACATTATACAACTGTCGCCAGTGCCACTGGCAGCGCTTAATCACCAAAACCACCCACGTGTTTGAATTTCATTGCGTACAAATATACGTCGTTGCAAGTTCCGAGACAACCCTAGACACTGACACATACTCACATTGCAACCTCTCTAAACCCGACACCCTGTGACACTCCCAGGTTGTCCTGTGTAGTGAGGTTCCACTATAATGTATGTTTCTGAGCATTTGTGCTATGCCTTCATAAATATGATAACTGGAAATAAATTGCAATTAAAACCATACATACCTGTCTTACCGTAGATTACTGTATCAAATCCAATGACATGTAAGCAGTTATCTGAGTGTATTGTCACTGGTGTCAGGCGCGGATCCAGGATTTCGGGTTAGGGGGGGGGGGGCGTAACTATTTTGCAATACTTGACTATATTATCGAACGCGGTAGGGGGGTCCGGGGGTATTCCCCCCGAAATTTTTTTGAAATCTACATGGCATTTCCTGCGTTTTGGCGCATTTTTGAGCAAACAAAAACCCAATAAACAATAAATTCACAATGCGAACGTAGAAACGTACCGTGTAACTTGTAAACAATCTTTACTCGCCGAATTTTAGGGGGGCGCGTGCCGGGTCCGCCCCCCCCCCCCCCTCCCACCCCCCTGAATCCGCCCTTGGGTGTCTACTGGCATCCTTCTAAGAGTATCGTGTACACTTACAGTGAAGTGAACTGTGCATCAGATTGAACAGTTTACACATTGACATTTATTTTGAGATTGATTGGAGAAATCTCGATATCTCGTCTTTTGTATAGTTTGCTGGCATAATATTTATAGCACGCTGTTGTAATATCTGTCCTTATTAATTATGTATTTCACAAACTTTTATTAGTTTTACTGTCATATTATTTACAGTATGTTTCAAACGCTCGAAGTGGTGAAACTGTACGATGGTGTGTACATACAAAGATGGCGGAGATGGCAACTCAATGTACCATAATTACAGTATACAGTAACAAGACAAACTCGTAGATGATCTTATATTCATATATCACATCACTCTTATGAAGCAATTATCGTTGAAGCCAAGTGCATCTTTCTATGACCTATATCCTTATGGTTCGCAAACTGTCCGATTTCAATTGGTTATGCACAATGTAGACCTGTGTCCGTTATCATAAACGTGTTTGAGCATGTATTCAAGTATCATGCTATCAAATTTATTTGAGACGGAGTACTGGCCAATCAAACTACGTGGCATTCTCCAATCAAACTGGTTGGATTCTGGAACATTCATAGACAGTATTATACTCGTAGACCCTGGTTTCCTACTTTCCCAGACAGATTCAATGTATGAAGGTGTCAGTTTGAAAAGGGGAATAACGCCAAAGGAGAGAAAACCCCGTCTAGCACTGATAACGTCATGCGATATGAAGCGTACATGATAAAACGTTACATGATAAATAGAATATCAGGTTAATGTATTTTGATATCAACTTCATCAGGCACGGCTCGGAAACGGTAGGAATTCCTCGGCTCGCCGAGGAATTCCTACCGTTTCCGAGCCATGCCTGGTTAACTTGATACCAAAATACCCTAGCCTGGTATTCTGTATGCAATCCCATCAAGCGGAATAGACATATTTGCTACAGTCGTTAGCAATGTTTTGTCCGATACTGCCTGCCCGTCATTCTCAAAGGGATGAAACACCATCGATTAGACGCTGTATAGTGCGCGGATAAAGCATCGGAATTTCCTACTGCAATCGTCTCATTCGATAAACATTCTTGTTCCGTATATGGCAGATTTCAATTAAGAGCGGAAAATGGGCAACAGTTGAGAATAATACTTTCTTTGAAAACTGTCAAGAATATAGATAGAAACCTGCGAATCTAGCCGCTCATCTATAGATGTCCTATGCATATAGTATAGTATTAAGATAAATCTGCGCTGACTAGGACTCTTGAATTTAGCATCCATTGAATTATCATGTATGCACGTCTACTCTATGCCACTGGATTAAAGTTATGTAGAAGTATAATATCAATCAATATTGAATCTTTTAAATCTATGAAAAACGAAATAGTGTATCTCTTTATGCGCTACAATCATAACGTGTGATGCTATAGTTAGATACGCAGGCATAACATTACATATATTTGAATAGATATACATTAAGTACATAGTGCAATACAAGAATGTCATTTATATGATGTTGGCATCAGCGTATCCAGAATGCGGTATAATTTCATGTTCATTTGAAGTTACGTTATACATCAGAAACGTTCCGATGATACCAACACCCACTGTCCCAGTGTTGAGGCGCGCGGAAGATGGACTTTTATTGTGTCTACAGATGTAATAAACGACAAGACAATTGTTTTTACCACAAAATGTCTATTTTTCCTTATCTTGCCTATATACCAGTAGCCTATTTCACCAACATTGCAAAGTATACTTATCTAGCAAAGTATACTTTGAGGGAGAAATTTTCAATTTAAGGATAAATTTATTAATTTGTATTATACTGAATTTATTAGATTATCACAGCCATTTTGGCTGTGATAATGTAATAAATTCAGTATAATAATTCTGCACACTTTTAATCATCAAATATATGCAGTCGTTAGTTCTATATGAAATAATGAATTTCAGGAAAAATAAATGATTACTCGATAAGTATACTTTGCAACTTTGATGAAATCGGCTACAGAGTAAACATAATCAACGGACCTTTGTGAATAATATATACGGTGGAACCTCTCTAATCCGGACACCAAGAAAACACCTGTGATCTTATTTTTGACGAGATTCTTGGTCATTTATCTCAGGTTATACTGTCTGTTCGTGATCGCATAGCACACGACTATGGCTCAGAATGATCAAATGCCTGATTTACAGTGAAACCTTTCTAAGCCGGACACTCTGGTGACCTCCCAGGGTGTCAGGTTTAGAGAGGGTCACTGTATATCGTTCGGGCTGGGACGGCATAAGCCGTGTTGATTTAAAGTCATTTAAGCACGTGTTCATGATATAACCTAATGGGATGAAACGTCTCGCTATTCCCCTATGTAAATATCACGGGTTCTAAGGAAAATGAAGGGAATGCGATATGATGATGATCTATATTTGTGGCTGTGACTGGAGAAATGGGGCTTATGCGACCAGTGTAGATCCAGATCAGCCTGTGCATCCGCTACAATAATTTGCCTCCGATATATTATATACGGCTACAATTTGACCCATTCAAAATATGTGAGCAACCGAAGTGCATACTCAAACCTGTTGCATATAGCTCAACATTTAGTAAACTGTATATTGTATGCCTTAAACAAATACTCTTTGATGTAGAACTAGTAAATGTCCAAACATAATAGAACAAGGACATCATTTCCCCGTGTTGTTCAACATAAACATAACGAAATGAAGCTTTCAAATTTACATGGTATACATGTAAATATCAGATAAACACATAGACACGGTAAAATAACCAATTTCTGCTTGTGCAAGTTCTTTATTAATAATGTATTGATACCGATTTGAGAGTTTTATATCGCTAACATATCAAACATGCCGGATAACCGATTGCAAAAATCACTCTTCCATGTGTTACATTACATTAACGAGATGGGGTTAAATTGCTACCCTCGCGAGAGGTATGGAGCGGGGTAGCAATTTTGTTTATAAGTCTGATCAGGATCTTCATTGTTCGCTATTCCATCAATGAATCACCCGACATGCTTCTAACAAGCAAGGCATATCGCTATCCGGCTACAGGAGTGTGTAATTTGATCATGATCTACACTGGCCAAAACCCATAAGCCCCATTTCTCCAGTCACAGCCACATCTATGGACAAGGAACTGTCATGAATACGACACCACGTATTACTGTATTGCAGCCGGTATCAGGGGCAGATCCAGCATTTGGGGAACGGGGGGTTGTCTAGTTGCGAAGGTAACTCTTGGAATCTACCTCCCGTACCGTACCGTCCGTACGGTATTTTTTAATTAGTTATACTAATTAAATGCGTCACCTGAACACATAATATGTTCGACAAATTATAAAGTATGACCATTGCACATCAAAAAGTAAATACAGAGAATACATAGTAATGTCCGTTAACATTTTAAGAAAACACACGGTTATCGCCCCTGA
The DNA here is from genome assembly GCA_029237695.1 of Conchocele bisecta. Taxonomy (NCBI): domain Eukaryota; kingdom Metazoa; phylum Mollusca; class Bivalvia; order Lucinida; family Thyasiridae; genus Conchocele; species Conchocele bisecta. The sequence continues at coordinate 61,854,903 of CM055269.1, forward strand.
TGTCGAAATTTACGTCCGATATAAAATGTATAATAATGTCAATCAATACGTGGAGTAATGGTGAATGGATGTTTATTTTGCCAGAAAATGTCTCAGATGATGTCTCTGATATAAAGAGCATACTGAGTGGGAATGTACCTTTAATATAATGATAGAGCTAAATTAAATATGTCCCGTTTTATTACATTGTGGCACGTATATATAAGAAGACATATGTGTGCATGCGGGTGTTACACGGTGTAGCTAGGGCGAGTGCAATAATTCAACATAATGCATATAAATGATGCACTCACCTGCTAACCAATGAACATACAAAATAGTACCATCATAATATTCCGACCACTTTTGAAGTCTAGCGGCATATTAACCTCGGCGTATTCGCAACGTAATGAAAAATAAATGATGTTCATAATGTCAAGGTGCATGATCACGTGGTTACAACAAGAACAACAACAATGGCTAAAAGTGTTGAAAGCGCGTCCACTCCAAAGTAAGTATTATTTGATATTTTCCTTAATAGGCAACGGATTTTGATGAGATATGGCGCAGCAAATACGACGTCATGAGCTGCATTTGGTCGTCCCGGGAGTTCGGCACCATACTTATGTCGTTTTTGCGAAGAATCGATTTCCGTGACAGTAGACACGGAAATCGATTCTTCGCAAAAACGACAGAAGTTTGGCCAAACTACCGAGACCACCAAATGCAAGTTAACAAGACGCGTTTCATCAAAATCCGTTACATAATAATGACAAAATAAAAGAATACGTACTTTGAATCGGAGGGCTTCTGGAAGTTTCAGTAATTGTTGTTGTTGTTGTTGTTGTTATAACCACGTGATCATACACCTTGAATGTGATACTGATATTAATAAAGTTAATGGTCGTACTTTATATCACAATTATAAAGTGTGATTGCGGTCTACGCGTTGACACCGAGCAACATGGCCGATACTGAAGACCAAATATGCAGTGGAATGTTACAGTCACGGTCAAGTCGGTAAAACGGATATTGGTCAACCATTGATTCGTTTGCCTGATACCGTTGTGGTTATTTCATTTGTCTCTGTCGATGTGGCGGTGTCTACGTTGTCCTGCGAGAATTCTCCCAAACACTTCGTCGTCTGCACAAAGAAGTACACGGTGCATTCATATGTGTGTCACATACACAGTGTTTCGTTAACCATAGCCGCCATTGTTGTTGTCCGCAACTGAGTACTGAGTAGACCACACGAACACTCGTCGATTTCCATCGTGTTGATATGGTGTAAATATAGCTAGACACGCCAATCAGAAATGATGACAGCATACCAATAACATTGGTAAACTATTAGTACCGTAACAAATGGTATGTTACAACAAGGTATAATCATATTTATTGCATACAATGGTCGCTTGCAATGTATTAACACAGTGTAATAAAAACCATTATACACTAGTGGAATAAATATGCAAATTAGCTAGTTACAGAAACCCGGTCTGGTGACCAATACAGCGGCAGTGTATGATGATGTACTTATACAATAAATCTAACATTTGTGATGCTTTAATATGGTATGTATTAAACTCGTTGACTAATGTCATAAGAAACGAGGCATAGCCTCGTTTCTTATGAAATCAGTAAACTCATGTAATAAATATCATATTAAATAATCACTCATGAAACATCCTATATATATTGTCCCCGTCTCCTAATTGGGCCTCTTTTTGTTGGAGGATTTATTGGCGCCTATGTTCAATGACACATTCGTTCCACTCATGCTATGTTATCGATGTCTTATGTGAGTGTCACGGTACGTATTTTCTCCGGAGACCGTACACTGCTAGTGCGGAAAAGTGTGTCGAAACCTCTGTAAGTATTTCTATACGCATGCTTGTTTTATTTGGTCTTAAATAATTCCAGTTTAACTTACCTGTACTATATAGTTCAGGCCCGTACGCAGGAATTATTTTAGGGGTGGGGGGGGGGGGGGGGGGGGGGGGGCGTTATCGACGGCGCGAAGGGCTAAACATTGTTTTTGCACATCCACGGACATATCTCGGCATATTAACCCGTTCACCCCTAAGTAACTGGAATGGATTTTGATTTGTTAATTTTGCAACCAATCTAAATCACACGAAATGATTTTCAGACCAGTCCATTTACGAGCCGGCTCAACTGGATCTACACTGTTTGCCAATACCACTATACAGGCATGCGGGTTAAGAGTGAAAGGGTTAAGGGGGTGCGTACGCACCCGTCGCACCCCCTCTGCGTACGGGCCTGTAGTTGGTAAATTGTTATCTACTTTTGACTAGTGATACATCCAGTGTGTCTCCATTCAAAATGATTGGGCTCCACATCTAACCAGTTGTACGATACACTTTTTACTTTATATAATGACAGAGTAGATACAAATTACACAACAATGTTATGACTGAAACATGAAAACACATATTGGTCGCAGACTGGCCGGTCAGCAAACTATTTATACGTCCATTTACTAGGCCGTAATGTGCTGTATTAGTACCATATTGGAGCTGGATCAGTTCCGCCATGCTCTTGTTTATTCTATGATAAAGTGTTGGCGCCGGTGTGACTCTTTCCATTCACCAAAGTAAAACCGCAATAAACATAAGTATCGTTCAATTGAGTCTTATGGGGGAAATACAAACTGCAAGAATAGTAGAAAATACAGGATATGCAGGGCGTCGGAACAGGTCCGGCGAGGCGGATAAATAACGTTGACATATTTGGAATTCATATATAAAAATCAAAGGACTGAAAGTCCTGAAATCCTTTGCAGTACGTGCTTGTGGAGGACACATATACTAAGCATTCATTTGTTGGAAAGTACATTGTAGTCTTAAGAATTGGCACCAGGAGGGATGCGGAACTTTGCGGAATAGATGTATTGCGGCTTGTCAGTAGTTGAGACAGCAACTATTCAAATGGTCAGCTACATACACGTTTCACTTGCTCAATAATTTCCCGACTATATATACTCACAGGATATATTGCTTTGTCATATGTTATTATACACTAGTTCTGAAATATATATGCATTACCATAGTAACCATGGTAACCAATAATGGAAAACACAAAAATAGTATTTGTTGAAAAGGTGTTTACTTTTGAAAAGCAATGCAATACACCCGAGTACTGTTACCATCTTGCAATACACTTAACATGTGAATGTTTAATAATATTGGTTATCATGGCAACCATTTTAATATTTCACACAACAAATCATATATACTCCATTTAAAATCAATATATTCGTCGAATCAGTATACATCATCAATGCTGCAAAAACAATATTTATCTTGAAAAACATGATCGTTCAAAGTAATTTCACCTTGACCTTGGACATGAAGGCCACATGGGTGTGGTACATGCATGGAATGAAAATATGGATGATGATAAGGAAGTATATGAAGTTTGAAGTCAATCTGACTTACGGTTGCAGAAAACTTTAAGGCAAATCGTACGGATGCAAATGTCTAAGTAATTTGACCTTGACCTTGGAAATGAAGGCCGCATGAGTGTGGTATGGAATGAAAATATGGTTGATGATAAGGAAGTATATGAAGTTTGAGGTCCATCAGACTTTCCGTCACAGAGATAATGGTTACCCAAACTATTTAACGTGGACGGACGGAATTACGAAAACTATATACCCCTCGACATACTTTGTATGCCGGGGGGTATATCTATAGTTTTGTATACACAATTTAAACTTTATATATTTTACAACAATTACAAACAAGAGCGAGCATATGTCATCAGTCCATTTTCTCCTGACACAGTCTCCTAAATTTAAAATTCATATCATTTTCCAATTCAAATAGGAATCCTCAGCGATTTGTAACAAAAACGTTCTACTTTCACTTTCATTTCAGCTACACATTTAATTTTAATTTATTGAGTAAATGATGCCGATATATTTATTTAAATTAATATCTAATTATTTAAATATACTTTTTTAATTCATAATACAAATAATCTACAGATAATTATTATCCTTATTCAAACTCAAGACAACGTTTCCTTTGTGAAGTGTATCGTACTGTATATGCTGTGTAACGTCAAGTCGCAAGACTGTCGGCAGCGTATGCACTAACACACACGACGTGTAATTATCAAAACAATTGCTAGCACCTCTTTGGAAAGTTTGGATTTCCGCGCGAACTGTTTTACTAAATTCAGTATAGATTAGTTGATTTGTTTTAAGTAAAATGGACACTGATTAATAATATCGATGGCTCAATATGATTAAAACAGTATCTAACTGTCAAAAAACAATGTTTCTGCTTTAAATCATCATCATTTCGCTGTCCAATGTCGGATTTTATCGAGCCATTGACCTATGTAAAGTTCAGAATGTAAGCTTTAATCTGATTGGTCATTGAAGAAAAACGTCACAGGGAAATGCCGCCCCCTACTATATCATTGCGCAAAATATCAACATACATAACAAAGAACTCATATTAATACATAACAGTTAATAGTTTATAAAGTATACAAAAACTTTTGCAATAACACACATATAGCACAAAAAAAGCAAACAAGACATGTATTACGCTGAAACGGTAAGATAGCTCGCTGTTTTACTGTTGTTGAACTACTTTTTTATGGCGTAGTACCGCGTGTTTTTCTAAAGTTAAACCCGCAAACAGTGACACTGCGACCGCCACTTAACTCATTAGCATATCTGCAATGATTGAGAATGTCAATATAGTTACTAAATCCGAGCTAATAGCTCGGATAAAAACGGAATGTAAATATTTTTTCTGTATTTTTTCACATTTCTCATCAAAAGTGTATGTTGTTACCACTCGGCGAGACGGTTCAACCGAGTGGTAACAACATACACTTTGGGTGGGTACCCACAATAATCGCTGGACCAATCTTATGATGCTTCTGGCGCGCCTGATATGTAGTCAAAGGATACGGAGAGCTCAGTTCTAATAACAATAACAATTGGTCTTCAATAGAGCGCCAAGATGGTCAATTATTGTTTGTATATACATGAAACACCGCTCTAAACAATAAACAATGTGCAAAACAATTCAAGTGCTCCCGGGTCTGAAGATTATTTAATTATATTAAATAATCTTCAGATTATATTAAATAATCTTCAGACCCGGGCGCATTTGAATAATATTTGTACAGTGTTTAGAAAGATATTTCGTGTATTATACAAACAATAATTGACCATCCAAGACACGCTAGAAACACATGTGGGATCCACGCATATGGTAATGCTAACTGCAGGGAAGTTACTCGTTGTAATTGTATCAATACCTTTTCAACGGTTGCTTGCCCAGCATAGTTGATACTGCACTGAATACATCATGGCTTTATATGTTAATACATACATGCATATCGTCTCTCGTAATTCTATATAAAATTGCAATTGTAGCGTATTCAATGTAAATATGTTGTTGTTATTGCTGTAACGCGTACACTGGGTGAGACGTACATAAACAATTCATCTCGTATCTTTATCTCTATAATGCATAATCCGGCTTAGTTTTGTTTGTATAGATGATGGTGTCTTGTTTCCGAAACGATATGAATATGGTATACCACTTTTCATTCACCCCTTCATTATCCATTTCAGTTTCATGATTTTACCTTTGAACTGATGAGGTTGCTTGTTCACTTGTGTCTCAAACTTAAATGACAACAGAATTACCATTCATTAGTTTCCAGGAAACGTTCGTACTGTAATGACACAATATATACATGCATGCGTTTGGATCAATAAAATATCATCCTACGACATGCTTCCTTGGGGTTATCTCCCCGGATAAAACATAAGTGTAAGTTAGATCACGGTTTGTCCGCATGTACCATGCGGACAAACGTGATCTAACTTATTTATCACATCCTCATGCACATACCTTGCATACGAGCTGTGTTAATACAGACACAACACCCGGAAATGTGTCAAAGATGTGATAATTCTCATTATCTCTTTCTATTTTATTTTTTTTAAAACTAGTAAACTAATCAAGATACATGCATTTACTAAGGCCATGCATTTTATTTATTTCTTTACAATAGCGTACATTGTGACAAACACATATATACGCGTCGCTCCCTCTATATGATATATGGTGATACTTTAGACTATGCCACATGCCACACCTTTATCCCTTAGAATGCGGGAAACATAAATTTCCGTCTGCTGTTGTTTCATATTTTGTTTCTTTGTCAAGCAAAACATGGTTTGACAGCACTTTCGAATCATTTCCATTGAATCATTTCCATTGGAAATGATTCTAAAGTGTTGTCAAATCATGTTTATGATGAGAACAAATAAAAATATGAACAGCAGAGGACACAATTTAATTCAGCATTGTAGGACTTAATTTCCAACGGGCTTACTGCTGTAGCATCCATCTTTTATTTTGTTGTCTCCTGTTTCACCCTGCGTGGTGAACATACTAATTAGCAATCGGGTTTGGGCATTTTGATATAACGTGTACAGGGAATGACTGACACAACGTATTTGGTTGTAAAACCAATGTCATTATCTTGATACAGAACGTGAATCGATAAAGGAAACTTCTACCAATGCACAATATAGGATATTACAGTTGGCTAAATCTATCCCACCGTATCGTGTTTATGCGAAGATGCGTTGTGTCTATTGTTTATTGATTGAATGCGTCCATGATATTAGTGGCAAAAAGTTCACGTCTGTGGGGAGGAATATTTTGACTCATAGTATGTGCGCATGTCCTGTACATAGACTTCAACTTATCAGAATGGGCGTGTAAAATGACATGTTATTATAAGTTGATTATTTAACAATGGACGCTCTAAACAATGGCTATATTGTTGAATCTATGCATAGTTATCGTCTCGCCAATCACCTTCAATGTCCTACGGTTCCCACGAAATAACAATTCGTTCCCATGAAATAACAATTCGTTCCCTCAATTTAACAATTCGTTCCCACGAAATAACAATTCGTTCCCACGGGAACGAATTGTTAATTCGTGGGAACGAATTGTTATATCGTGGGAACGAATTGTTAAATTGAGGGAACGAATTGTCATTTCCTGGGAACGAATTGTTAATTCGAGGGAACGAATTGTTAAATTGAGGGAACGAATTTTGATTTCGTGGGAACGAATTCATAAAAAAACAAGAAATGCGTCTGTCGAACGCGGATGCCACCTGCAGCATATTTGAGAAACTGTGACAAAGTGGTTAACCGAAAAGTGTGACGGACGGACGGACGGACAGACGGACGGTCCAAACACTATATGCCACCCGTTTCTTCGAAACCCGGTGGCATAACAATCCATGTCCCTGCGGGGCTCCGTAATGTCCATACAGTGTAACTGTAAACATACATTACAATACTAAGTGTTAATTTACAATTACTGCAGGCTGTGGGAATTGTGAAACATACATGCCCTTAGGCATATAGCATATGTTTACATTACACAATATATTGCTCTTACTGTTTTCTTACCTTATCCGATACCTAAAATACAATGGGGTCAACGTGTAAGTGCACACACGAACGAACACGACAGGTTGGTTCCAACCTGTCGTGTTCGTTCATGTGTGTACTTACACGCTGACCCCACTGTACACACAGAACACAAACTTTATTTATGATCAGTCTCAGACCACACAGTCGTATATGAGCAAGTATGATACAAAGCATATCTGAGTTGGGGTAACATGACGGACGTGATTTACATGTATGTACGATATGGGCATAAGGCTGAGGAAAGGGACCCCAAGACACTGTCAACAAGCGAATCCCCAGATCAGCCTAAGCTTCTAGCTTCTCAGGTACTTTATTTCTTGTATCTTCCTATATTTATTTGTTTATTTCAGTCTCGTAATTAATTTGGTAAATAACAAGTTGGTGAGAATATTGCTGGGTGATCAGACCAATGCTTATTTTACCTACTTTTAAATTGGTTCAGTATATCTGTTGCTGAAGATGTTCTTACTGACGTTAATTCTCGACCTTTGTTTGAATACTTCCATAGAGTGTCCTCTGTAGCCTATTTCACCAACATTGCAAAGTATACTTTTCTAGCAAAGTATACTAGCTTTGAGGGAGCAATCATTTATTTTTCCCGAAATACATTATGTTATATAGAACTAACAACTGCATATATTTGATGATTAAAAGTATGCAGACTTATTATACTGAATTTATTACATTATCACAGCCATTTTGGCTGTGATAATGTAATAAATTCAGTATAATAAAAATTGATAAATTTATCCATAAATTGAAAATTTCTCCCTCAAAGTATACTTTGCTAGATAAGTATACTTTGCAATGTTGGTGAAATAGGCTACAGATCCGTTGTTCGGTTGCCATCTTGAACATTGTGTCCTTGTCCAGTTTGTCTGTGTCTGTTAGTATCTTACACACTAGTTGTAGGTCGGTACGTTCTCGTCTGTATTCTATTGACGACATAAGCAGAGTTCTTACATGTAGCCGTTCGTGATATTAATAGTCTACATACCCTCTTAGTAGTATAGTTGCACGTCTGTTTCGATGACAATTCGAACCTTTTCTCAGGAGTGGAGACCATACTGGTTTTGCATATTCCATTATGTGGGCGTACAAGGGATGTGTACAATTGGAGGAATATTTCTGCATCCAGATATGTAAACGTCCTAGCAATTACTAGACCAAGATTTATGTTAGCCCCAGATCCTTTTGTTGTTCTATCCTCTCTAATTCAGTGTTGGTTGTCTCATTTCTAAATGTGAATTTTCCACCTTTGTCGTGGACTCCGATATGTATGTGTTTGCATGGGTTAGTACCATTTGCCAGTTGTCTCACCATTCTTGTACAGTGGAACCCCTCTAAACATGGGACGCTAAATGGGACCCCATTGTATTTAATTTAGCTTGGTTTCAATATAATTAATTTCTTTGCCCTGTCTGTTCATGACTGAAAATGACAAACAAAATAGTCATCGATTGCTTGCTTAATTACAATGGACGCCCTCTAAACCAGACACCCTGATGAACTCCGAAGGTGTCCGGTTTAGAGATGTTCCACTGTATATTGTCACGGTCCGACTGTAACAAGTTATTTGTAGCAATTTGACATATTCTCCTGTACACTGTGCAGCTCACCATCTCGGGCATATCGTTGATACGGAGCCCCGCAGGGGAAGTATAATTATTTTTTGTTATTAATTCGTTCCGACGAAATAACAATTCGTTCCCTCAATTTAGCAATTCGTTCCCACGAATTAACAATTCGTTCCCTTAATTTAACAGTTCGTTCCCACGAAATAACAATTAGTTCCCACGGGAACAAATTTGTAATTCGTAGGAACGAATAGTTATATCGTGGGAACGAATTGTTAATTCGAGGCAACGAATTGTTAAATTGAGAGAACGAATTGTCACTTCGTGGGAACGAATTGTTAATTCGAGAGAACGAATTGTTATATCGTGGGAACGAATTGTTAATTCGAGGGAACGAATTGTTAACTTGAGGGAACGAATTGTTATTTCGTGGGAACGAATTAATAAAAAAAATCCATGTCCCCTGCGGGGCTCCGTACGTTGATGACTACCGGGAAGAGTTATGATATTTTACCAGGCAACTATCCGAATATTAACATAGCTTGTCTCATACTAATTGAGCCACACGCCATGTGATTTTGTACCTTCGGACATATGCGTAATTCCATGAAATACGTTTACAAAATTTACAATATTTTACATAAATAAAGGCAAAAGTTGACAAAATTTGCATAGTAGATCCGCATGTACTCCGAAATTTTTTGTCACCTTTTGACGCCATTTAGGAAAAATGTTGTACATTTTGTAAACGTATTTAATGAAATTACGCAGATGTCCGAAGGTACAATGTCACATGACGTGTCTCATATGTGTTTTTCAGAAATGTTGAGTCAGATTTGTTGAATCTCCTCATACAACGGTATCATTTGGTCCTGGATTCAAGGGGGTCGTTTCTAAACTTCGTACAACTAAAATGTTCGTAAGTGTAAAATTAACACTGTTTTCTTGTAAACAATTATTGGATTTACATTTATTGAGCACAGGCTATGCTCAATAAATGTAAATCCATCAATTTTAAATTTCCCAATGATCCTAAATGTGCACTTACGAACATCGTACGAAGCTTAGTGAAACGGGCCACTGAAGATTTATTCTACTAACGGTACACTGCTCAGCTTTTTGTTAATGTAGTATCCTCATGTATTTATACTATTTGACAGAAAATGGTGAATATTTCATAATCTAATAACGATTATATTGACTGCAAGTTGACCTGAATCCCTCTGTGTACTACCGAGACTGTATATTCATGTAATTACAATTTCCAATTATAGACACGTCGACCGAGATTTCCCGTCGTAAGGCTATATTGACCCAGGCGTGTCGGTACTGTCCTTATGTTTTGACATTGGCAAACGGTGATTGTATTCGTGATTGTAGTTTATAACAATGTTTGCCGTTACGAGTCCGCTGTACAGACTCGGTATTGGTGATTGGTAATCGATCACTACGCTGGCTCGCTTTGTGTTTCATGGGGAAACCCGCGCCGATGAAAAGCTGTTGCACACGCCGGTTGTGTCAGTTCAGAAGTTATACTATAATGATGTTAGATAATCAGAGTATCTGTAAGGCGGATTTAACATAAGATTTATCAAATCACATCAACAGACTGCAGATCTGGGGCGCGTTGCACTAAGCTTCGTACGACTAAAATGTTCGTAAGTGCAAATTTATGATCGTCTGGAAATTTCAATTGATGGATTTACATTTATTAAGCATAGGCTGCATATGCAGCCTATGCTCAATACATGTAAATCCAATAATTGTTTACAAAAACAACATTGTTAACGTGAAATTTACAGACTATCATAATTTTGCACTTACGAACATTTTAGTCGTACGAAGTTTAGTGAAACGGCCCCCAGGATGCTAATCAAACGCAGTTGGGTCAGGTCAGGAACCAACATTGTACCCGGCATTTCGCAATAGCAACCAGTAATATGATTACGGTGGACCACATGCAACACCGTAAGGTCCCTTATTTCAGAGGGCGACCGAATTTAATATAACAGGCGCCACGGAAAGCTTTTCAATCTGACCTTGGGAGACGGGCATTTACCGCCAGGAGTGTCCTATACATGCAAGTCCAGAAGCATACAACCGCCTGAGTTAACCATTTCAACCCTAAGTAACTGGAATGGACTGTGATATGCTAATTTTCCTACCAATTCAATCCTCACAAAATGATTTTCAGATTAGTCCATCTATGAAAGGGGGTGTTTTTGTTCTAAACATATTAAGATTACTTGCAAAAAGTGCAGATCCTGATGAGACGGCTCGTTACGAGCCGGCTCATCTGGATCTGCACTGTTTGCATAAACCGCTATAGAGGGCTTTCGTGTTTAAAGGGTTAATCGTGCCAAAATGTCAACGTTTCTGAAAATATATTGGCAATCTCAACTCGCCACCAAGCAGTTTGATTGACTGAGCCTGAGCTGTAGCATATCTCAGTCTCAGCCAATGCAAGTCTAGGTACATTACCGCCTGCATCAATCGTGCCAATTAATATATATATCAACGTTTCTGAACATCTATTGACAATCTTAAGTCTCCATCAAGCCGTTTGATCGGCTGAGTCTAGTCTGTAGCACAGCTCAGACTCAGCCAATTAAACTGCTTGATGTCAAGCACATTAAATCGAATCATAGGCGCAGACAATCAAGCTGCTTGATTTCAAACAATATATTTTGAAATAAAAAAGAAAGAAAATAAATTGCAATATTAGTATACGCAGTTCGCTAATATTTCGTACCGTGATCGCCCAAACCTGGCCGTACCCTGGCCATACAGATCGCCCAAACATAGCCGTACCGTGATCGCTCGCCCAAACCTGGCCGTACCCTGGCCATACAGATCGCCCAAACATAGCCGTACCGTGATCGCTCGCCCAAACCTGGCCGTACAGATCGCACAAACCTGGCCGTACTACATCCCCAAACCTGGACCCGTACAGATTGCCCAAACCTGGCCGTGCCGTGATCGCACAAACCTGTCCGTACAGATCGCCCAAACCTGGCCGTACATATCGCCCAAACCCGCCCAAACCTGGTCCCGTACAGATCGCCCAAAAGCTGGCCGTACAGATCCTCAAACCTCGCCGTACAGATCGCCCAAACCTGGCCGTACCGTGACTCGCCAAAACCTGGCCGTACAGATCGCCGAAACCCGGCCGTACATATCGCCCAAACCTGGCCGCAGAGTGAACGCACAAACCACCCAAAACTGGCAATACAGATCACCCAAACCAGAAACATAGAATACATATATGTTTCTGCCCAAACCTTGCCGTACAGATCGCGAATACCAGGCCGTACCGCGATCGCCCAAATCTGGCCGTACAGAGCTCGTGTTACACAAATACACGTTACGCATGTTAGCTTTAGCAGGTAACACAATTACATCGGTAATAGTCTGCAATCAACGAGTAAGCGCTGGACATTAGGTCGGACTCGCTGACAAAATGGACCTTAGCCCTTAGACCGCTACTCACAACAATTGTCATCTGCTGTTGCTTTTATATCTGGACTGATTTCTCAATAAAAACATGGTTTGACAGCACTTCAGAATCATTTCCAAAGTGCTGTCAAACCATGTTGTAAATTATTCTAAAGAGCTGTCAAAACAGCAGACGACAATACATTAAGATAGCGGTGAAAGGGTTAACACATTACGATTGGCCTAAGCCATATTTAACCGGTGCATCCGCGCAATCAATCCACCAAACGTTACTCACCATTGAAATAATGTTATTCAAAAGTTCAAAATTGAATAAACATGACAAAAGATGTGTTCGACGTGAACGTTTCAGGAATGCGAGTCTGCATCACTGAGCAAAATGTGGCGCCATTTCCCCAAAACATATTTCGAATACATTCTTCAAACTCAAACAATAGATGCACTTGAAAATTAAGACTTCCATGCTATGTATGTATAGCAATGCTCCAAATACTAACTGGTGTAACATGACATCCACATTCATTGGTCATACAAACGGGACAATTTATAATGATTTATTAAATCTTGCATATAAAGTTGGTATATTTTAATGTAGAAAACCAAAGATTTTAAGTTAGACTCTCTATGTCTCTGAGAAAACAATTGTACTCAAATTGTCACAGAGTTTTCCGAAATGAAAAAAAAACAACAGGCTTCCTTTCAAGTTGCTGCTCTGCAACAAGGTATACTATCTCATAGACATGTTCAATTAACAACAGACCGAGAGAACCTTTGTCGTGAGCCAGGATGTTATGAATAATAGACTAGTTCGATGTGTATTGGCATGCGCTCGTGTTGTCCTGTCCAGATGGTGTTGGAATACGTCACGTGGGACTAATTCGCGTATGGGAAATTACAGGCGAAAATGTACCACATGGTCATTGCCAACAGTGTAGATCAGACCAGATTGCGCGTACGCGCGATCTGATCTGGTCTACGCTGTGGCGTGAAGATCAATATATTGACACACGAGTTGATATGGCAGTACCAGTTGGCATGAATTGAGTCATAATTGCGAGTGGGTGGTGCCAGTGGCTAGATAGCCGATGCCGGCAAGCAGAATAATTATACACCAGTGCCTATGGATTCTGGACGACTGTCACAGTACAACAGATAATGGAATAAGCCCCGGACTATACATACGTAGTGTAACGGCATATAGCCTGATATCAATATCGGACTGACTAACAGCTACACATGCGTTTTATCAATTGAGACACAATCCCAGAGTCTCAACGGTATCTGCATACATAATACGGATTACAAGCAGTAAAAATACAGCCCTGCAGTCTCGTGTTCTAGTGATTAATTTGATACATGTGGGCTAGTAGTGCTGTTGCTAGTGTTTTCACGTATAAATTGATCTGGATTTAATTTCTATTCAGTAATCGATACGGTGAGGAAACCATATTCTCGTTCACGATGGGAATCGCACACAAAGAATGAACCTGTCGCGGTGAGTTTAGCTAGATTACGCCGGCTGTTTAGTCGTTGTTCATTGGAAAGGGCAAATGCGTCACTGTATGAAAACTAGGAGTGGGTTCCTTTCTGGCCAGTGTAGATCATGATCAGCGGAAGAATTCAATGAAATAGTCTGGTGGTAGTTCGATAAAACGTTGTTAGCCCTTTCGCCACTTTTTATTTCATCCAACATTGGCTTTTCCATGCATTATTGCAAACGCAATATAGAGAATAGTAGGTTATATAGTGCCGTGAATGGGAAAAAATATCTGGCAAGGCTCAAGAATTTCTTTATTTCTCATCAGAAGTATATGTTGTGACCACTCATTTGAACCGACTCGCCAAGACAGTTCAAATGAGTGGTCACAACATATACTTTGGTTCAGAAATAAAGAAAATAGATAGAGAATAGTAGGTTAGTGCCGTGAATGGGAAAAAATATCTGGCAAGGCTCCGGAAACGGGATGGGCGAGGCTCTGCCGAGCACATCCCGTTTCCGTGCCGCGCCATATATTTTTCCCATTCACGGCACTAACCTACTATTCTATTTATCCCGTCAACACATACAAATGGCTGTAAAATGCAAAACTAGTATTGACTGGATATCAAAAATGTTTCACGGCACCGTGTTTCACGGCACATACGCACTGTGTTGACGGGATAAATTCGATTATTAAAAGAAATGCGGACATTTTGTTTCAGAATTGAATATTACTGAAAAATGCTGCAGATTCTGCTGAGACGGCTCGTTTAAGGGACCGGCTCATCTGGATCTATGTAGTGTTGGCTTTACGGTCTGTAGGTCTGTTTGTTTGTTTATTGGTGTTTAACGGCCTATCAACAGCTAAGGTCATGTAAGTGTAGCCGGAAGGTCATTTTATCCAAACTCCTATATCATATCCTATGATAGCCATATCTCCTATAGCCTATATATCCTATATCATATCCTATAATACCCATATCTCCTATCCTATATTTATTATATATTATCATGCACAGTTAACACCTGTATATTTTTCTGAGCGGGCAAACGGGTTCGATCCCATTTTAACCTGCTGCATTGGGGGAAAATCCCAAAATCAGAAAGGAATATTTACATTGAGAAAAAGTATATTGAGCCCTGAAATTAGAATAATCTGACCTGGTGCCAGGTCCATACCACACCAAAGTCACTTGGCCCCTTCCCCTAATATAGGATTACAAATAATTGTAACACTCACATAAGGGGTATAACCAGACACAGCTGTCACATACAAAATGCCAAAGACGTATGTGAGGGCCAAACCAAGTCTCCAGTCGGAATTCCGGTAAGGATGAGTAAGGATGAACCCCGATCGTTAAATTACCCATCGCATTCTCCCACCTGCCACCCACGTCTGTAGGTCTGAAAGGGTTAATGAATGCGTTGGTGATCGATTGTGAGGTATCGGGTGGATTGGCGCATGTTCTGGGTCTACACTTGTCACGGAGGCAGTCAGAGGCTGTCTGATTGTGGCTCGGAAATATAGCTTTCTACGTCATTACTGCATGATCCACTGTGTATACCCGGCTCACATATATTTTATAAATAGTTGATGGCTAACTGGACCATGCACTTTGATGCCCTATTTTCTGAAAGTATTATACAATGCGTACATGTAGTTAGTGCACTTTTAAGATACAATATAAATAGCAGGAATGCGTGTGTGGACTGTGTGTTATGTCCACTTGTATTGCTCCCATCATGAGGACAGCACACGAGTACGACTCGCGCGAGAAATCGAGCAATCCTGGCGAAAGATTGGTTTTCATTCGATACGAATCGCACCCACGTTTAACGAACCTCAGAACGCCCTATATGTCTCCACGACGTCTGGATTGGTGATCTGTGGCCAATGTAGATCCCGGTTATCAGTGTAAAAATGTATTAACCCCTTTCACCCCTAAGTAACTGAAATTAATTTTGATACATTAATTTTGCAATCAATCCGACCGTCACAAAGTAGACTAGTCCATTTATGAAAAGGGGGTGTATTTGTTCTCAAAATTATGAAAATTATCTGTAAAAAGTGCAGATCCTGGCTCATCTGGATCTACACTGTTTGTCAATACCACTATACAGGCCTGTGGTGTTGAAAGGGTTAAACAGGGTGATAAAAACTGTATTGTAATTGACGGTATGGCGACCAGTGTAGGCCCTGATCGGAATTCGCAGATGCGCAGCCCGATCTTGGATTACGCTGGTCGCACACCTCTGAATGTACCTTTCTCAACACACCGTCCATTTATCGGCATGCCTATTACGGCGTTCGTCCGCCTGTACGCGGAGATAATTCAAGAAATCGATACTGTACAAGCGGACAAATCGCGTTTCTACGGACGTATCCCCATCACCGGTACTTTACGAAGACTATTGTCTATTTCTAATAGCTCGGACAGTACTATTTGTCTGAATCCTAATTACACGTGTAATTGTGCCAATGCACATTTGGTATTAATTAAGCATTCTATGATAAATCCATCGTTCCATCCAGACATCGGCATGAGAGCTCCAGTTAAGGTGCGTAATTTGACCAACATGGGTGAAATTTTGTTATTTCTTCAGTAAAAATGGCAAGTTTGGAGTGCTTTAGAATCGTCTCATTGAGACGATTCTAAAGCACTCCAAATTTGTCATTTTTGATGGAGAAATAAGAAATTTACCTCCAAATTACTCACCTTAAC
Organism: Conchocele bisecta; assembly: GCA_029237695.1. Lineage (NCBI taxonomy): Eukaryota > Metazoa > Mollusca > Bivalvia > Lucinida > Thyasiridae > Conchocele > Conchocele bisecta. The sequence continues at coordinate 61,871,637 of CM055269.1, forward strand.
TGCAGCACTGAGGCATGTCAGCGCCATTATGTGATTCACCGTGACAATAAGGGAAAAGTTCGGTCTGCGACCAGTGTAGCCCCCAGTAGCCTATTTCATCAACATTGCAAAGTATACTTTAGTAGCAAAGTATACTTTGAGGGAGAAATTTTCAATTTTATGATAAATTTATTAATTTTTATTATACTGAATTTATTACATTATCACAGCCAATTTGGCTGTGATAATGTAATAAATTCAGTATAATAATTCTGCATACTTTTAATCATGAAATATATGCATTTGTTAGTTCTATATGAAATAATGCATTTCAGGAAAAATAAATGATTACTCCCTCAAAGTATACTTTGCTAGTAAAGTATACTTTGCAATGTTGATGAAATAGGCTACAGATCGGGGAAGGACTATCCGTAGCACTAACGAATATAACCGTAGTGAGCAGGGGGCCGTTTCACTAAGCTTCCTACGACTGAAATGTTCGTAAGTGCAAAATTATGATAGTCTGTAAATTTCACATTAACATTGTTTTCTTGTAAACAATTATTGGATTTACATTTATTGAGCATAGGCTGCACATGCTCAATGAATGTAAATCCATCAATTGAAAATTCAAGACGATTCTAAATTTGCACTTACGAACATTTTAGTCGGACGAAGTTTAGTGAAACGGGCCCAAGAGCTCCAGATAAGGTGCGTATTGGCGTATTTTACGCGTTTATGTTAGCAGAATACGCATTGATTATCAAAAGTGGTAGTATAAAACACTCAAAAATACGCATTGACTTTCAAATTGAGTAGTGAAAATCATAATGTGAATGTGGCTGGAGAAATGGGGTGTATGGAAATTGTGGCCGAGCTAGATTTTGATCCGCACTCTTTTTTATTTTCGCACATGGGGTTCGACACTATGCTGTTTATTAGATACATGGCATGCTGCGAACTGTGCAGAGCATGATCAGACCATGTGTGGTTGCGCAGCATGGTTTTTGTGTACACATATCGCACGGACAACGGGCCCCATTTCTCCAGCCACTGCCACTATAGTACTATATACACGAGTGTGGTAACTGATCAAGAGCTACACTGGTCGTAACTATAATAAAGCCCGTGTTGTCGTGACGTGTCCCATATTATAGGCTTATATAAAAGTAGAGAATTTTCTACTCGCGTCGCTCCGGGTATCGAAGGTTCTTTGAATCAATTCCCACCATTAACTAACCAACTAATCGCGTTGCAGCAATACATTTTCCCCGGGAACATAGAACACTTATAGAGCGGTCCTACATAACGAGAGCTTCGATATTATAATTCGCTAATGCAAGGTGTATGATCACGTGGTACTAACAACAACAACAACAAGTACTGAAATTTCCAGAATCCATCTGATTCAAAGTACGTATTATTTTATAGTGTCCTTATTACATACGGATTTTGATGAAATATGGCGCATCATACGCGCCTTGTTAAGCTGCATTTGGTGGTCTCTGTATTTTCGCCCAAACTTCTGTCGTTTTTGCGAAGAATCGATTTCCGTGTCTCCGACACGGAAATCGATTCTTCTCAAAAACGACATAAGTCTGTGCCAAACTCCCTCGACCACCAAATGCAGCTCATGGAGACGCGTTTGCTGCGCCATATTTCATCAAAATCCGTTTCATATTAAGGAAAATATCAAATAATACTTTCAAGATTTCAACACTTTCTGCCACTGTTGTTGTTGTTGTTATAACCACGTGATCATGCACCTTGTAATGGTTTTAACTTATCACTTAGGCATATATTAGACGTATTTATAACTTAAGTTATAATCTCAGACAAAAGTTATAATCTCAGACAACGTAGACGATAGTCACTGCCTAGGGCTGTTTGAAACATATTTCAAAATGTTCTTTTCATATCAAAAGGCCTCGTGCCCCGACTATACATGTATAATTCCAGCACAAACATATTTACACAATTCCCTAACATTTGATTGGCCCGTAGCAAGTCTCTGTCCAAAATTTATATCCCAGTAAACTCCCACGCCGAACTACTTTCCGTAACCGTGAGGCGCAGTTAAAAAAAATCTTAAGTAAACGGAAAATAAACACATTTTCTTGATGAATTTATTTCAAATGCTGGAATTATAAGGAATGAATGGCCTTTTTGTGGAATTTATCAGGGATATAAACTTGGAAAAGTCGCGGGAATACTGGACGAGGCCTTCCGGCCTTCGTCCAGTATTCCCGCTACTTTTCCAAGTTTATACCCTGATAAATTCCACAAAAAAAGCCATTCATTCCTATAATAATCAATTTATACTAAAATATTCTGGACTGCATACCTTTACATTAATCCAAATTCCCGAGAACCCCAGGCGAATTACTCCTTATGAATCCGCAAAAATTAAAACAATAAAACAGGTTTGATTTGAAAACAATACAAACAATACACCCATTTCCCGCCCAAGGATTTAGTGTAATATGTCTCTGTCCCGCCAAATTTGTTTATTGCTTACCACCAACACTCACATTTCCCGCCATTTTTATTGCCATTTTTATTGCGTACTGTCACCCGTCGCCAGACTATTCTACGCTCCGGAACAGTAGTAGGTCAGAATGTACCATTGATTTTTGCTATATAATTCAATAAGAGAATGCAATTATGTCACCAATGTATAAATGTTTCGTATTTACAACACGTCGTGGAAATTACGGGGGAAGATTGTGTCGACCTTTCGGTAAAAACGGTTTATCAGTATTAGTGCTCACCCTCAGAACACGGGGCGGAGGCGGGGTCTAGAATCCGTCATTTGATCGGCTTGTGTGCCCTGTTGACATCGGTGGCAGTTTAGATTATAGCATGAATTCCATGTTCACTTACTCTGTCTTACTGCGTATGCCTGTCAACATTCAGCATATCTGATTCATGTTTCTAACATTCTAGCTACTTTTAGCTGTTTGCAGCGTGTACAATTTGATACCGATTGCTAATAACAACTAGTGATATCGTATGCTGCATGCAAGTGGAAGTGCACATGCCAAATATTTGCTGCGTTTTATTATGGTTTGAAACATTGTTTGGTGAAAATATCCCAAGCAAATCTGCGCATGTTATGCGGTTGTGACTGCAGAAATTGGGATTATGAGTTTTGCGATCAATGTAGATCCAGATCAGCCTGTGCATGCGCACAGTCTGATCAGGATCTGCATTGTTCGCCATTCCACCAATGAAGCACCTGTCATGCTTCTCTAATAATCAATATAGATGTAGATGGTTATCAGGTAACATGAGTGTGTTGTTTAATCAGGAGCTACACTGGTCACACTTCCCACATGACCCATTTCTCCAGTCACAGCCAGATATAACAGTTACCAGACCACATGCATATACTGTTTCTATTTCACAATATCCGGCACAAATTGTTTTTCACATGTCCAAAATACTATGGCGATTCAATATAATATTGGACCGTATCTCTATATATAGTAGGAAGGGGAGTAACCCACTGCGATATGCAATTGTCGGAATCAATTAGAGTTGTCGATTTCTATACAGGTGTCCTGGGACACGATATGCATATAAAATGCGAGAAAATTACGCCATGGGGATATCTACTATAATAAGCAATATTGATTCCACCAAACATTGGCTTAACACAGAGGCCTCTCTCTCCGATATGTGTGGTGGCTAGTTAGGGTCATTTCGTCCCTTCGTTTCTTCGCCGCTTAGAGACGAACATTTATATAATATTAAATGTTTTCATGTGTAGCTTCGCCGCGAGACAAAAATAAAGAAACTTACATTTTATTCCGTATTTTCTACGCCGCGAGAGACGAAAATTAAGAACCTCAATTTTCGTCTCTACGTGACGTAGAAACGAAAAGGCGAATTTTTAAATTCCGAATATTTGTCTCCATGCGGCGCAGAAACGTAGGAATTAATTGTATGTTCTTAAGGACATATGCGACACCTATCATCATATGATTCAAACGTAAGTGTTTCCTAAATGGGATGGAATATATGTATAACATGTATGCGAACACTGCCTCGTTACTGTATCCTATAAGGCACATGGCGTGGCCGAGTCGGCCATCTTTGTGTGTGCCAGCCATCAGCCAGTTTCACCACTTCTAGCGTTTGACAAAGAACTGGCGATGAGAAGTAGAACATATGATATAATGTACCTAATCATACATATAAATATCAGGACTACGGACTTCTATCAAATATATTAAACCATGATGTACTTCAAGTCAGATATTGGTGTACTTTTGCCAACATTCTCAAAATGTACATAAGCCATGGCGGACGTGTACACTTGTCCTATACACTATACTGTGCTATATGTAAATACACACGGGCCATATATAATCTCCCCATATGAAGCTCTACTGCACTATTGTATAGTGTATAATAATAGAGTACAGTTGTGGGTATATATGGTATGTGTTGTGGGGCTAGCCAGGTAAAAGTGATTCACTGTGCCATGTTCTGTGTATCAGGCTATTTGCAATGGTGACATATGTTACAGTGTTGGTGTAATATAATTGATAAGAGTCCGTTGTACTGGCTTTTCTATGTATTATTAGCTACATTATATCATAAGTATGTTCTACTTCGCATTGTCAATTATAAAGTTGTCGTCTCTGCGCGGCGTAGAAACGAAAGAGCGAACTGTCAGGTGCTTGATATTCGTTTCCACTCGGCGAAGGAACGTAGACACTAAATGTCCCAAACGAGACACCATAGATATGTATAAAATATTTATGCTCGAAACATTGGCTTAATACAGAGACTTGCTTTTCCGATATGCATCAAATATTTATACCCACAAAACCACAAACTTCACTCGCTTGTTCGAAGTGCGTGCGTACATGCAAACGGTGTAGAAGATATAAAATACAACTGCCCAGTATATCATGATCAGCGTCGGTGTAGTACATAATAGAAACATAATTTTGCCAATCCCTCGCAGATAACGGTTTCGAAAATCATTCATGAATTCTTAAATTGACATTAAAAATTGACCCAAAATCAGAGATCAGTTCCGCATGATCTCTCCCAATATTGTATCAGCGTTCGATGTCGTTTTCGGGAAAATGACGTTTGTTAAAAATCAATATCAGCGAAAAACGGCGATGCAATAAGGGGGATCAGTACCGGAGCCCGGTCCACATATCAGAAACACCCTGGTCTGTTTGTTTCTGTGTTTCTGTAACGAGCGTAATGAGTCTTAGGGTCGGCTTTGGCGAAGGAGGCCATTCCCGATCGAGAATGCAGGTTTTTAAAAAATAAGTTTGTTCATTGTTGTTGTTTTTTCTACGAAGCCCCGCAGGTGACATGAACATTTTATTTATTAAATTCGTTCCCACGAAATAACAATTCGTTCCCTCAATTTAACAATTCGTTCCCTCGAATTAACAAACAATTCGTTCTCATGAAATAACAATTCGTTCCCTCGAATTGACAATTCGTTCCCACGATATAACAATTCGTTCCCTCGAATATTATATCGTTAGAACGAATTGTAATATCGTGGGAACGAATTGTTATTTTGTGGGAACAAATTGCTAAATTGAGGGAAAGAATTAATAAAAAAGAATTATACATCCCCTGCGGGGCTCTGTATTTTTCGACACGATATTTTGGATTATTATAACATTGTTGTGATCACCATCTGTAGTCTATTTCATAAACATTGCAAAGTATACTTTTCTAGCAAAGTATACTTTGAGGGAGTAATCATTTATTTTTCCCGAAATGCATTATGTCATATAGAACTAACAACTGCATATATTTGATGATTAAACGTATGCAGAATTATTATACTGAATTTATTACAGCACCTTGTCTGAACCTCTCTACAACCAGCAACGTAGTAGTTTTGCAATCACATTGTATTGGCACACAATCGATCGTATAGTGGAATTAGCTTACATCTCAGAGTCCCGGGTTGGCACCCGTGTCCATACTACTCAACGGCGCCCCAATGTTGGGTTCAACCTTACAACCAGCCAAACTGAGTGTACGTGTATATCGCTATGTGAGCAATTTGTACACTGACTAGCTATCCCCAACAGACAGCATTCTATGATGAAATTTACTCAACTTGTTTGGTTTCAGCCAGTTACAACTAGTATTATTTACCACCACGTGTGTCACACTGGAATCCTGAGAAACAGGCCATATCGTTACATTATTCCATTAATGATAAACAGCTATGTTTTAGGACAATGAGACGGCTCGTTACGAGCCGGTTCATAGTGAATAGTAGGTTAGTGCCGTGAATGGGAAAACATATTTGGCAAGGCTCAGGAAACGGGATGGGCGAGGCTCTGCCGAGCACATCCCGTTTCCGTGCCGCGCCAGATATTTTCCCATTCACGGCACTAACCTACTCTTCTATTTATCCCGTCAACACCTACCAATGGCTGTAAAATGCAAAACATATAGCCCCAGCCACCGCACATATTCATACGCATTGATTAGGTCGTATTGACAGGATATCAAAAATGTTTCACGGCACCGTGTTTCACGGCACATACGCACTGTGTTGACGGGATAAATCTGGATCTACAGTGTTTGTACCAGTTGGCTTTATGATATGTATGGTTGAAAGGGTTAACTCTCACTACGCGGGAGACGGATTCGATTGCGCTGTCAAACTAGGTTTTTGTCGAGAAATATTGAAAATAAAACATTTCCAGCAGACGACAAAAAATAATTCATCGTAGTAAGTGTAATTCATCGTTAATGAGTAATTATGCTGTACGTTGCAGACATATGCATGTTCAGTAGAATCTCTCGCGAGGTCCACATGCTGTCTGCTGTAGAGAGTGTCCACCTGTAATCAGCTGCATGTGTTACAAATGTCATCGAAGTTCCATTTTTCACACGGACACACAGACACAGTTCTGAGATTGGGTTAGGTGGGTGCCATTGCAGTATTTTTCAACAATACGTGCTATGCATGTACATCCGTATGAACCATCTGACCAGGATCTGCAGTGTCTGTACTGCTTTATTTTCTGATGTTCTACAAGCAATAAACGCAACTCCAGTTGCCTATTTCATCAACATGGCAAAGTATACTTATCTAGCAAAGTATACTTTGAGGGAGAAATTTTCAATTTAAGGATAAATTTATTAATTTTTATTATACAGAATTTATTACATTATCACAGCCATTTTGGCTGTGATAATGTAATACATTCAGTATAATAATTCTGCATACTTTTAATCATCAAATATATGCAGTTGTTAGTTCTATATGAAATAATGCATTTCGGTAAAAATAAATGATGTCTCCCTCAAAGTATACTTTGCTAGAAAAGTATACTTTGCAATGTTGGTGAAATAGGCTATTGTTGCCGTTGTCACTGATTGTTTTTATCCCGTCAACACAGTGCGTATGTGCCGTGAAACACGGTGCCGTGAAACATTTGTGATATCCTGTCAATACGACCTAATCACTGCGTATGAATATGTGCGGCGGCTGGGGTTATTTCTTTTGCATTTTAAAGCCATTTGTATGTGTTAACGGGATAAATAGAATAGTAGGTTAGTGCCGTGAATGGGAAAACTATCTGGCGCGGCACGGAAACGGGATGTGCTCGGCAGAGCCTCGCCCATCCCGTTTCCTAAGCCTTGCTATATATGTTTTCCCATTCACGGCACTAAGCTACTATTCTCTATAACCAGGATAAGCGCAGTGACAAGGGCAACTCCATTGGTTTATTGCATTTTTACAAATAGTTACATGTTCCAAATATTAGTGACAAGTAGATGAGTGGCTCATATATATTTTGTCGCATGTATGTGACTAGTCTCTTATAATTCTTATTCAGAATGACAATGTACTGTTTTACTGTTTTATGTAGTAATATCTTGTGATATGTACATTGATGACACTTTAATTGAATGGCCTTTTTGTGGAATTTATCGGGGTATAAACTTGGAAAAGTCGCGGAAATACTGGACGAAGGCCGGAAGGCCTCGTCCAGTATTCCCGCGACTTTTCCGAGTTTATATCCCCGATAAATTCAACAAAAAGGCCATTCATTCCTTATAATTCCAGCATTTGAAATAAATTCATCAAGAAAATGTGTTTATTTTCCGTTTTCTTAAGAATTATTTTAACTGCGCCTCACGGTTACGGAAAGTAGTTCGGCGTGTGAGTTTACTGGGATATAAATTTTGGACAGAGACTTGCTACGGGCCAATCAAATGTTAGGGAATTGTGTAAATATTTTTGTGCTGGAATTATACACACATATATACAACAGTCTAATTAACACATTAGTGTATTATGATTGTAAAACATCGTGTTTTACACACAGGTGGAAGACTCGGACCTAGGACACAATAATTGGCTCATTTGAAAAAACGTTACCCCACCCACCCATTTCCATATACATGTACTATACAGTACAGTATTTTCAAACTGCAATGTACAGTGTATGTAAATGGGTGGGTGGGGTAACGTTTTCCAAATGAGCCAATTATTAGGTCCTAGGTCCGAGTCTTCCATCTGCGGTTTTACACTTCGAAATTATGCAATAAGCGTGTAGGTATACTTAATTATCACGCGCGGCAGAGCCTCGCCCATCCCGTTTCCTGAGCCTTGCCAGATATTGTTTCCCATTCACGGCACTAACCTACTATTCTCTATTTATATAGCAGTCAGTATCAAATATAAATGGGTGAAATAAATTATCTAATGATCAATAACCATATATAGATGCATGTAGTGTCACATGTGCTGTATATAACATGATGGTCCAGCATAACTAATAAAATGCATATGCAAAAATGCACAAATTCCAAACCCGGGTTTGATGTCCAAACATGGGTAATGTTTCAATTGACCATGGATATTTTCATAGGCTAAGTCTGTATATTTCTCTGTGGCGTTCGCCTAGGTTAAATGTGGCTGTAACTGGAGAAATGGTGCCTATGGGTTTTGCGACCAGTGTAGATCCAGATCAGCCTGTGCATCCGCACAGTCCGGTCAGGATCTGCACAGTTCGCCATTCCACATATGAAATACCTGTCATGCTTCTAACAAGCAACGTAAATTGTGTCCAGGAAAATGCTATTTCATCAGGGGCTGCACTGGCAAAAAATCCCGTAAGCCACATTCGCCCGGCACAGCCATATACAAGTTCTGGTTTCTCCAGTGAATACGATGTTGATTTTCACAAGTTGCCTGAATGACTGGCGTCTGAGGGCAATGCAGTAAGTTATCAATAACGCCATTAGTGTGTCAGAAAGCAATATATATTTAAATAAAGCTGGCGAAACACTGACGGAATATATTCTCGTCACCAGGAACCAGGATAATTGTGGCTGTGACTGGAGAAATGGGGCTTATGTGATGTGTGATCAGTGTAGCTCTTAACCAAATATAGCTACAATAATTCGCCTCCGATATGTTATATACGGCTACAATTTGATCCATTCAAAAAATGTGAGCAACCGAAGTGCATACCAAAACCTGTTCCATGTAGGTCAAACTTTAGTAAACTGTATATTTTATAGCTTTACACAAATAATGTTTGATGTAGAACTAGTAAATTGCCAAATATAATAGAACAAGGAAATCATTTTCCCATGGAAGCCATCTTTTCACTTGTTGTTGTTCAACATTAAACATAACGAAATGAAGCTTTCAAATTTGCAAGATATACATGTAAATGTCAGATTGACACGGTCAAATAACCAATTTCTGCATGTGTATGTTCTTTATTAATACTGTATTGATACAGCTTTGACAGTTTTATATCGCTAACATACCAAACACGCCGGATAACTGATTGCAAAAATCACTCTTCCATGTGTTACATTAAAGAGATGGGGCTAAATTGCTACCCTCGCGAGAGGTATGGAGCGGGGTAGCAATTTTGTTTCTAAGCCAAATGGTGCACTCCCGGATAGCCTGATAATGATCCATTTTGCTTGTTAGTTGCATAACGGGTGTGCGATTGATGGCATGGCGAACAGTGCAGATCCTGATCAGACTGCAGATGCACAGTCTGATCTGGATCTACACTGGCCGCAAAACCAATAAACCCCACTTCTCATGTCACATCCACAAACTATTTATAGATCTCCATCGTTTTCCTAAACCCATAAGCAGCCATGCAGCGATGGGCATATCCGCGTTTCTTACACAATCAGTAATCTCGTGTTATCCTATTAAATCATCACTCATGTAAGATCGTATGTATGATTTCTACGGAGCCCCACAGGTGACATGGATTTTTTTGTAATAATTCGTTCCCACGAAATAACAATTCGTTCTCTCGAATTAACAATTCGTTCCCACGAAATAACAATTCGTTCCCACGAAATAACAATGTGTTCCCACAAATTAACAATTGGTTCCCACGAAATAACAATTCGTTCGCTCGAATTAACATTCGTGGGAACGAATTGTTAAATTGAGGGAACGAATTATTATTTGGTGGGAACGAATTAATAAAAATTAATTCTACGTCCAATCGGGGCTCCGTTGGTTTCACGGTACAGTTACGTACGTTAGTTGTTTGAGCTGCTGCTAGTTATTGGTTTAATTTAATTCACATTAACCCGCTAGTGTCTAGAATGCAATCTATTTAACCCTTTCAACCCTAAGTAACTGTAATGGACTGTGATATGCTAGTTTTCCGACCAATCCAATCGTCACAGAATGATTTTCAGATTAGTCCATTTATGAAAAGGAGATGTTTTTGTTCTAAAAAATATGAAAATTACTTGCAAAAAGTGCAGATCCTGATGAGACGGCTCGTTACGAGCCGGCTCATCTGGATATGCACTGTTTGCATAAACCGATATAGCGGGCTTTCGGGTTCAAAGGGTTAAGACTGTTTAAATATGGTGCGTATCATAGCTAATTTGCTTTACAAAGTTGTAGTATAGTGTAAATACCTTACTCTACCCCACCACACCCATTCCCGCAAGTCCCACCACCCTGTGGCGTTGTACACATTGCCACTTGAATACAAAACAATGTCCTTGGATTTTGATGAAACAAAATGATGCATGTTGTTTATACATGTATAACTCATTTTCAGACCATATCCACAGGTGGAAGACTCGGACATGTGACACACAAACAAATGCCCATTAAAAAATCCCATTGCCCCAACCACCTGGGGCCCGTTTCACTAAACTTCGTACGACTAAAATGTTCGTAAGTGCAAAATTATGATAGTCTGTACATTTAATATTAACAATGTTTTCTTGTAAACAACTGTTGGATTTACATTTACAAGCTGCATATGCAGCCTATGCTCAATAAATGTAAATCCATCAATTAAAATATTCAGACGATCCTAAAGTTGCACTTACGAACATTTTAGTCGTACGAAGTTTAGTGAAACGGGCCCCTGGTCTCGTGGGTGGTGTAGTGGGATTTTTATTAATGGGCATTGTTTGTGTGTCACAGGTCCGAGTCTTCCACCGGTGACCATATCTAAAAGAGAAATGTCCCATGTTGAATCTCCGAGACAGCGTCTTTAACTTCACACTATCCATAAAGTGTCTACTCATAAGTATTTGCATTTACTTGTGCCCATGTGCAGCACGTGTATAGCTGCAGATCACGCGATACGCATACTAGCCGGTACATTTTGCAATGCGGCATAATCCAACATGACGTGAACAGCAGTTCATCAGTCTGCCGGTTAATTGACAGCATATTGTAACGTACCATCGCAGTGGCGGATATAGGGAGGCGGATATGTGGTGGTGGGTGTGCTGCCGTCCCCTTTCAGCATTGCTTTCATTCTACATATGTAGCAGATTCACATGTACTGTGAAAGTGGTAATGACACGTCCGATGAAAGGTCTCGTCAGAGGAGGAGGCACATGGATGGAAGATCCATCATACATAGCCTTCAAATGCATAATTATGCAAAAATGTAAAAATGTAGCATGCCGAAAATAACTTCTCCAATTAAAATGTTTGTGGGAGTGGGCGAAACAAGAAGAACCACTTCTAGCTCTATTTCATCCACCGCCTAGGGTCAATTACAAAAGTATCTCGGTACAAATATATTAACAATTACACCGCTATCTTATTTGTGTCATCTGCTGTTTATTTTCTATTTTCCATTTTTATCATCAAAGACATGCTTTGACCACAGGTGGAAGACTCGGACCTATGACACAAAAAAAATGCCTATTAAAAAAAATCCCATTACCCCACCCACTTGGTCTCGTACAGTACCATATGCTAATATAAAGGTGAGCATAAATAGGGCCATTATAGAAAAAGCCCTCTCTTTTCCGGCTCGCACAAACACAATAAACATCGATTAAATGTATGAAATATGTCTCTGGCAATCGATAAAGGTATTATGTGTGTGAATATACTCACTTCAAATCGCTGTTTCAAGTATTTATTGAGTTATTCGCGTTTTGATTACCCCATCCAAAGCGAAAGTTGCGTGTACGAAAGAATCTCACACAGAATCGGAGGCCGTCCGGCTGGATTATCGGTCATATTTGGCCGATAGCTGATCGCCAGCTCAAACTAAAGTCGTGCACCATGATCATATACATTAGAGACTCCAACCATACAAAGTTCGTCCAATTGTGATCGTTCGCCGATCTAAAAAACACTTGTTTCTATAATTTCGTTCATTATCTGGAACTGGGTCAATGCACTATCTTCCATAATACAACCACCGAAGCATCTATGTAAGAACATCTCTGATTGGTTAAACCTACAAATAGACGCGAGGACTCCTTTTCAGGGTTTCCGGAAGACATAATCTGATAGTACGCGAATCATGAATGAAAGTCAATAAAATTAGAAAAAAGTGTTTTTTAGATCGGCGAACGATCACAATTGGACGAACTTTGTATGGTTGGAATCTCTAATGTATATGATCATGGTGCACGACTTTAGTTTGAGCTGGCGATCAGCTATCGGCCAAATGTGACCGATAATCCAGCCGGACGGCCTCCGATTCTGTGTGAGATTCTTTCGTACACGCAAATTTCGCTTTGGATGGGGTATACAAAATGCGAATAACTGAATAAATGCTGGAAACAGCGATTTGAAGTGAGTATATTCACACACCTAATACCTTTATCGATTGCCGGAGACAGAAGTCAAACATTTAATCGATGTTTATTGTGTTTGTGCGAGCCGGAAAAGAGAGGGCTTTTTCCATAATGGCCCTATTTATGCTCACCTTTATATTAGCATATGGTACTGTACGAGACCAAGTGGGTGGGGTAATGGGATTTTCTTTAATAGGCATTTTTTTTGTGTCATAGGTCCGAGTCTTCCACCTGTCGCTTTGACAGCACTTCAGAATCATTTCCGTTGGAACAACCGTGTGTGATTCGGGTAACCTTCACCTGGGGGACCTTGCCATTCGATAGTTAGGTACTCGCCGGCGATCGCATTACCTTCGAGTTAGTGAACCTACGTTCTATTTAGTTTTGATCAGAAATGATGTTTTGGTGCGGGTTATGTGAAAGTATGTTATATATCCACATGTAGGCATATACATGTACTGAGAGAATGACCACATTTGAGTATTCAGTCAAGTATTTAAGCAAACCAGTTTGGTGTGTCCTGACCTGGATATACCTGTATCGGCCGATTGTCTTTCATAACCGCTGAAAGTGTGTCCGCGGACATATTCGCGTGTGCGGACATATTCGCACCTTTCAACGACCACCACACCCCACTCTGGTGAAACCTACATCCGCCACTGTAACGTATTATTGGATTACGGAATGTCCGTAAACCAATAATATGGTCGTAATATATTACCGTAATAACTCTAAATATTAGAACACCGTTTGTTGCCGTGAACACGTATATAACACATGTTGAAGTAACGGACCGAGGTCTATAAATACATTAAATATGCATAAAAGCATCAATAGCTGAAAAAAAAGAAGCTAAAATGTGTTTTTACCAATTATATGGAAGGGGTAAAACAAATTGTTAGCATTTTTTTTCCTTCATTTATTGATGCTTTTAGGCATATTTAATGTATTTATAGACCTCGGTCCGTTACTTCAACCTGTGGTATATAAATGTATGGTTTCCCACAACAACGTATATCTCAATATTTAGAGTTAGTCTGGTTATACTGGCTCATCACAATAACCATGCATTTGGATAGAGGTTTCCCTAAATAAATAGTGTCCGACTTGTACGGTTATTATGGTAACTGTCTCTGTGGCAATATGTTGCACTTGTTGATTACATATGTAACACACTATATCATACAGAAAAATATTCCGTAACAAATTATCCCTCTGTTTTGAAAAATAAATGTTGCGCGATTTCCATTATAACCAAAACGGGAAAAAACGACAGAGAACGGTCAAAGTTGGAGTATTTATCTAGGTTATACATGTATATAGAAATTAATGACAAGTAGTGTCATGATGCAAATATTATATAGGTGAATGAAATTAAACCCCTTATATATTCCAGATCAACTACAGTGCAACCTCTCTGATATTGACACCAATAAAACACACGTGATCTTATTTTTGATGAGTTTCCTGGTCATTTATCTCAGGTGAAACTGTCTGTTCGTGATCACAGAGCACACAGCTATGACTCAAAACGAGCAAATATCTGATTTACAGTGTAACCTCCAAGGGTGTCCGGTTTAGAGAGGTTTCACTTTACATTATTTTCACATCGATGTATCTTTAAAATGACCAGACGAACTATTTAGAACATTCCGGCTGTAAACGCAAATAAACGCACGTTGTAGAATGTCACTGTGACTGGCGAACTGGGGCGTATGGCTTTTGCGACCAGTGTAGATCCAGATCAATATGTCCATCTGTACAATCTTATCAGTATCTGCACTGGGCGCCATTCTACAAATGAAACACCCATCATGATTATAACTAGCAATACATGTCGTTATCAGGTTGAAAGAGTGTTCTGTTTAATCATGAGCTACACTGGTAAAAAAATCCCATAAGCCCAATTTCTCCAGTGACAGTCACATATATGTGAAAGATAAGGCCTATGCATTTGTGACTGACCAGTCTAGATCCGGATTTACTAGTGCACTCTTGCAAACAGCTAAATATCCAAGGTTTCAGTTTGTTAGAAGACTGGCGGGTCAGAATGGCAAATACACAGGCGCTGATCAGACGGATCTGGATCCGCTGCATATACGCCCCACATCTTCATTCATATTCACAATTGGGCCGTTCGTTGAGAAAGGATGATGCGACGTTTGTATCCAGCATAGCCCCAGTCCAGCATGCACATCCACGCAGTCTGATCATGGACTATGTTGTTCGTCATTACTGAAGTCACTGAAGTTTTTATGCAGTAGTCAACAAAACAATTACACTCTAGACCACAGTCATATATATACCGTGTCACTGCGCAGGATGATCAGGAGTTCCTATGTCTGGAATTTCATCAAATAAAACAAAACTTTTACTTTTTTGTTATTGATGAAAAAGTACTCACATTTAATTACTTTTAGCTTTAATGACTGTGTTTAATAGCGTTGGTCAGCAGAAAAACTAGTTGCGAACGGTAACTCTTGCAATTTACTCCCGTACCGCAACTACAGAAAAACTTGGAACAGACAGTAGAGAACAGTTGCACATTTTGTCAGGATTTCTTGTCTCGTCCACAAATATGGATATTGTAAATCTTCCCCCCCCCCCCCCCCCACCACCCCGAGGCAATAACTATATTTACAAATAGAGGTGTTTTCATGAAGACCGTTTAATAACTAATTTTCAGTAATAATGGTGTCTGTTAAGGTTATACTATACCAAATGGCGCATAAGTAGTCCGGTATAAAAAAATAGTGCCAGCGTTTTGAGGTCACAAACACAGTGTGCTTGCCAATGCTACTCAGTTTCACTTGAGGAATATTTTGGGGTGCTCTTAACACCAGTTTTCAGCATATTTGTAGCATTTAAAAGAAAACACTGAACCGGTTGGTCACGTGATGTAAACAGAGTTTCCGTGGCCAAAAAATGTAAACAATATTGGGTGATATGACGAGGTTGGATTTTTCTTTCTTAGGAGTAAGTAAACCTATTGTTTAATTCATGCAGAACCAGTACAGACTTGCTGCAGGTCATGTACACGTAGGTCCCACAGCATCCATACGATTAGTGAAAGTAGGAGAGACTGGCCTTATTTGATGGCATTCAGTTAAATTATATAGTAAAACTATTTGGTGTGGTCTAACCGTAACCCTATTCGGATGAAATTGTCGGGATGAATTATACCTGTTACACTCAACAGGATTACTTCCCGCAGAAAAACTTAGAAGGCGGAAATGTTTCGATGTTGAATAAGATATTCACCATTTCGAAATAGTATTATGTCTGTGACACCTGACATTATATTAAGACAATGTTAATATTTATTGCATAGAAATACGTTCACATGAAACCTGCCCAAATGAACGTTAAAACCACATAAATGCGAATCCTAATTAGGCTAATCTGCCCTCCCAAGTCAAACTGCAGTATCATAGTGCAGATACTGCAGTTTAACATATACTGCAGTTTGACTTGGGATGATTGCACAGGGTCAGCATAGCATCATAGTGCAGATACTGCAGTTTAACAGATACTGCAGTTTGACTTGGGAGGGCAGTAATAATCAGCTATGCTTAACATTGTGAGTGGGGTAAGGACGGTCGCTCCTCAATCATCGCCAGACTCCAGTCCAGTCTCATCATTTTGTTTTTAAATAATAGTCACATCAAAACAGGGTTTGACACTCGGGTTTTGAGACAGGGATTCCGCAGCATGAACATCACAATTTTTACATTATGTTGAATAGGATCATCAAGTTTAGCGATTCCTCGTACAAAACAGGGATCCCGGGACACTGTGAGTGTTATAATATATCAGAACAGTAGCCTATACACTTTGCAAATAACTCAGAGGCGTCAGAAGTAAATTAATATTGGGGAGGCGGCAGTCAACCCGATTGAAGCGAGGGTGAATAAAAAAGCAAACCGCAATACAATGGTTGGTAGGAATTTAAAAGAGGTGAAAGTCTATGTAACACTGGCTGAAATTTTGCTGTCTGTAGTATACTAATTACTCTGACTGTCGTAAAATCATCGCACATCAATCTAATTTGACAATGGCTGTTGCCATAGAGCAGCAAATCTGTCATTCGGAACTCCGTTCAACCAATGGAACATCAGTGAAAGTAGTTGTAAAGCGGATACCGTATTTATTCTAATAGTGGCCCCATCTCTATTTGCATTCTAAATATGTTATTTTCACATACAAAAGCCAATGGGTTGAAAATAACATATTTTGATCCTTTTTTCCACGTTTTGATCCCCACGAATTGCATAGCCCCGGGGGCGTTTATTAGAATAAATACGGTAAGTGCATCCAGTCAATGCAGGAGATGACAGTTTGTTATCAGTCAGTGTGTATTTGGTCAATGCATAGCAAGTTGCTTGATAACTCCATTTGCTGTTTCAGGTGCGTGCGAGTTGTCAGTCCCCACACTAGAGGAGCCTCTCACTACCGTCGGGCCACACGTTCCTGGGCCGCGGCACTGATGTATCCAGCAATACTTGTGAGTTCCTTGCAGGGCCGGCTCTCATTTACCTCCTTTGTTGTATCACTGTGTTTCATCGATATTATAAAAGCTCTTTACCACAATACAATTAATAGTAACTTCTAACAAAGAATCAAGTATATGTGCCATTTATTGTTTACATTAATATGCTCTATCTTTTTATTATCCCCTTGCTGATAGGCAAGATAGGATATCGATGGTTTAGTAACATAAGGTCGTAACTGCTATGCTTTAGCATAGCAGTTACGACCTTATGTTACTAGACCATCGATATATTGTTAGTCCATGATATTGATAATCCACATTAATAGCCTCGAAAACACACAAATAGCCTTTGGGAAAACACATGGGCCTTGAAAACACTTGGACATGAATAGCCTTGGAAAACACATGAATAGCCTTGGGAAAACTTGGAAAACACAAAACCTTGGAAAACACATGAATAGCCTTGGAAAAACACACAAATAGCCTTGGAAAAAACACACCTTGAAAACTTGGGAAAACACTGTGGAAAACACATTGGTTCATAGGCCTTCGGCCAAAAACACACAAAATAGCCTTGGAAAACACATGAACCCTTGGACTTGGAAAACATTGATTAGTAATACCTTGGAAAAACAAAACACATTGAATAGGCCTTGGAAAACACATGAATAGCCTTGGAAAACACATGATTGCTTGGAAAACACATGAATAGCCTTGCGACAAAACACAATAGCCTTGGAAAACACAGAATAGCCTTGGAAACTGAAAACACAAATGAGCCTTGAGAAAACACATGAATAGCCTTGGAAAAACTTGGAAAAACACTAATGAATAACTTGGAAAACACATGAATAGCCATTGACTGAAAACACATGAATAGCCTTGGAAAACACAAAAATTGGAACACACATGAATAGCCGGCATTGGAAAACACTGGAAAACACATGAATAGCCTTGGAAAAAACTTTGGAAAACACATGAATAGCCTTGGAAAACCTTGGAAACACATGAATAGACCTTGGAAAACAAAACACATGAATATCCTGGAAAACCTCACTAGGCTTTGGAAAACACATGAATAGCCTTGGTAAAAACATGGAATACTGAAAAACACTTGGAAAACACATGAATAAAAGCTTGGAAAAACACTTGGAAAACACATGAATAGCCTTGTGAAAACACACATGAATAGCCTTGGAAAACAAAACTTTGGAAAAAAACCACATGAATAAGCCTTGGAAAACACATAAATAGCCTTGGAAAACACAAAACAAAAGCCTTAGGAAAACACATTGAATAGCCTTGGAAAAACACTTGGAAAAACTACCTGAATACCTTGAAAACAACTTGAAAACACATGAATTAGGCCTTGGAAAACTTTGAAAACACATGAATAGGCCTTGGAAACACCAAAACCTTGGAAAAACACATGAATAGCCTTGGAAAACACTTTGGAAAGGAAAACACAAGAAAAGCCTTGAATAACACATGATACCTTTGGAAAACTTGGAAAACACATGAAATAGCCTTGGAAAAACACATGAATATCCTTGGAAAACACACAAATAGCCTTGGAAAACACATGAATAGCCTTGGAAAACACTTGGAAAACACATGAATAGCCTTGGAAAACACATGAATAGCCTTGGAAAACACTTGGAAAACACATGAATAGCCTTGGAAAACACTTGGAAAACACATGAATAGCCTTGGAAAACACTTGGAAAACACATGAATAGCCTTGGAAAACACATGAATAGCAGCCTTGGAAAACACATGAATCGTTCCTGGGCCGCGGCACTGATGTATCCAGCAATACATGTGAGTTCCTTGCAGGGCCAGCTCTTTTACCTCCTTTGTCGTATCACTGTGTTTCATCGATATCGGTTAATATAGGAATGAATGGCCTTTTTGTGGAATTTATCGGGGTATAAACTTGGAAAAGTCGCGGGAATACTGGACGAAGGCCGGAAGGCCTCGTCCAGTATTCCCGCGACTTTTCCAAGTTTATATCCCCGATAAATTCAACAAAAAGGCCATTCATTCCTTATAATTCCAGCATTTGAAATAAATTCATCAAGAAAATGTGTTTATTTTTTGTTTTCTTAAGAATTATTTTAACTGCACCTCATGGTTACGGAAAGTAGTTCGGCGTGGGAGTTTACTGTGATATAAATTTTGGACAGAGACTTGCTATGGACCAATCAAATGTTAGGGAATCATTGTGTAAATATTTTTGTGCTGGAATTATCACACAATGGAATATTTTCTGAAATGGTATTGATAGTTGGCATAAAATTCACAGCTCGTGCAGAGCTAGCAATATTTTGGCAATTTTCAATGTCATTTGTGTCTGTGACTGAAGAAATGGGACCTATGGGATTTACGACCATTGTAGGCTCATTGTAGCATGCTCCTGTAGCCTGATAATGATCTATAATCCTTGTCAGAAGTACGACAGGTGTTTCATTGATGGAATCACAAACAGTGCAGATCCAGATCAGTCTGCAGATGCACAGGCTGATCTGGATTTACACTGTACACAAAACCCATAAGCCCCATTTCTCCACTCACAGCCACATTTATGCAAAATTTAACTCGATATCAAAAGCATCAAAATACGACAAAATAGGCAATTCCAAGGCCCATTTGTTAATTTCATAGGTTTAGACAACTATCAATAATGCACCTTCCAAAGGAAGGGGTGCTTATGTCATACCCCTTGTGTCATCGTCCATCTGCCTTGAAGATGTTACGTTTTGCTGTTTTAATACATTTCACTATTTATCACCCGTATAGCTGCCATATTTCTATCACATCTTTATTTATGATACTCTGTGGCAGCAAACTTCTACGTCTTAGTGACCTTCATATGAACTTGACCTACTTTGTTTGGCTTAAAGGGACCAATAGGTGATCAAATCATAAAACAACAAACATTTTAATCACGTTAAATTTCATATTGATAAAATCTATTAAAAAGTATATGTGTCCACTTAGCTCATTTAAATTATTTCAATGATATACATGTAGATCAAAAACATTAATTGCAAAGCATAATTACACATATACATGTACTTACAAGTAGAAATATGAAAAAAATATTTATATATTCTGTAAGCAACATATTTCTAACCTTCAGATTGAAAAGAGCTCTTTAAGAAAATCAGTTGCCTATTTCATCAAAATTGCAAAGTATACTTATCTAGCAAAGTATACTTTATTTTTCCCGAAATGCATTATTTCATATAGAACTAATGACTGTATATAATTGATGATTAAAAGCATGCAGAATTATTATACTGTATTTATTACATTATCACAGCCAAAATGGCTGTGATAATGTAATAAATTCAGTATAATAAAAATTAATAAATTTATCCTTAAATTGAAAATTTCTCCGTCAAGGTATACTTTGCTAGATAAGTATATTTTGCCATGTTGGTGAAATAGGCTACAGAATACAACAGTAACACAAATCAATGCCATATCACGCAATATTTAGATTTTAGAGCTTTTAGAAAATTGCAAACGCTACATACAACTTGTTTTTTTCCTCATAAACCCATCTCCTTGTGAAAGCCATAATTTATGAAATGAACAGTAAATGGGCTACACTCTGACAAAACCAGGCTTAGTGACTTCAATTGATCAATGAAAACATCCTTTTTTGTGCCTTCACAGAAGAATGTGTACTGTATATGGATTATGGTCTGGCTGCATTTGATGAGATCTACAGTTGTCAGAAATGAAATATACCTGCAGCCTATTTCATCAACATTGCAAAGTATACTTTAGTAGCAAAGTATACTTTGAGGGAGAAATTTTCAATTTTTTTAAAAATTTATAAATTTTTATTATACTGAATTTATTACATTATCACAGCCATTTAATGGCTGTAATAATGTAATAAATTCAGTATAATAATTCTGCATACTTTAATCATGAAATATATGCATTTGTTAGTTCTATATGAAATAATGCATTTCTGGAAAAATAAATGATTACTCCCTCAAAGTATACTTTGCTAGTAAAGTATACTTTGCAATGTTGATGAAATAGGCTACTGGTATTGTTCGATTGTTGTGTAAAGCATTGGCTGATAAAATGGCACTTATCATCACATTTCCGACCAGCGTAGCCACAGATCAGACTTCGCATCTGCACAGTCTGATCAGTGTCTACGCTGTTTGTGTGATTCAGTCGCTGAAGTAATCTCACTACCCCAGAGCTCCAGATAAGGTGTGTATTGACGTATCTTACGCACTTATTTTAGCAGCATATGCATTGATTATCAAAGTGGGAGTACAAAATACTCACAGCAATGCGAAAGTACCCATTGATTTTCAAATTGAGTAGTGAAAATACTGTAATAAAGTTGAAAATGTACTTAGTTGAGCTGCGAACAGTGTTTGCGTTTAGCATCTCAAATAAGTGATTTTTTTTTATTTTTTATCATTTGTTCTTTATTTAATAAGGCAGAAAAACATTTGTAAAAGTAAAATACACATTGAATTTGAAATATGGGGGTATACCGGTAATACTCTTTAGATATAAAACTTATCTGGAGCTATGCTACCCTCAGCAAAGTCATTAGCAAAGTCATTAGATCCTAACGCAGTTGTGTAAATGTACATTAGCCTCAGCATCTTTAATTATTTCAAATGTCATAAGTTAACTTTTCTCAATCCATGGCGCAAATGTTATTGGAGAATCTGTTGTTTTGATGTCTTGTTTTACGCAGTAAGATCGGCAGCTTATGGCGAAATGAAAACGTTTTCACACACATACTAGACATAGACAACGTTATTGGAAAGTCAATGATTCGTTGTGTTTTCCATTAATTACAAAAATCAATACAGTAATATAAACACATGTGACGTGATACACTGAAAAGGGACTTACTGAGGTTACGACGTAGCCCCGGATCAGGCTGGGCTTCCGTGCAGTCTGATCAGGGCCTACACTGTTAGTGGACATGGTGTAAGTTTGTTTGGTTTAAACTCTATTTGATTTCATTGTAATACATTGTATACACATGCATATACACACATTAGAAAAAGGGGAATAACCCTTTCAACACCAAGTAACTTAATAGGATGTTCCATGACAATGTTTCACGCTATTTCATTAATTTTGTTCATTCAAATTATCCCATTCTTCTAAAAGGGTAATCTGTACGACGTCTAAAATTATTAACAAACAGTGGAGATCCTGATGAGACGGCTCGTTACGAGCCGGCTCATCTGGATCTGCACTGTTTGCAAACATTGTCTCTATAGAGGTCTGTGGTGTTGAAAGGATTAAGGGGAAAGTGTATATGCTTGTGTACTACCTGTTTACAATGGTTTATTTTGATGGACCATGTATGATATGGGCAAATACAGATAGTGTTAATTCACTGTATATATTCAGTAAAGGGAGAGAACGCTGTTTTGCATATCTATCACATCACAGATGTCTGTCAATTTACATGATCACCCCGTTCACTATTAAAGGTACATACCCACTCAGTAGGCAAGTAATGTTCTTTATATCACAGACATTTTCTGGCAAAATAAACATTATGTCACCATTACCCCACGTATTGATTGACATTATTATACATTTTATATCAGACGTAACTTTCCACACTGATATCAGGGACGATAACCGTGTTTCCTTAAAATGTTAACGGACATTACTGTTTATTATCTGTATTTATTTTTTGATGTGCAATGATCATACTTTATAATCTGTCAAAAATATTATTTTTTCACGTGATGAATTTAATTAATATAATGAATTAAAAATTATCATGCCTCATTTGCATATGAAAATAGCTTGATACCACCGCACGTCACTATCAGTAAACTAATTATTTCTAAATGATTATATATGTATAGCGGGCACTCGTAATTTTTAGAACTGGTGGAATAGTGATACAATTACACACTTATTTAATTCCTATAAAGAACATTTTGTGCCTACTGAGTGGGCATCTACCTTTAAGGAAACACTCCTAATATGTTCAATGAAAACCTTAAATGCATATACGGGACCTGGCTGAGAAAAGCTTACGCCGAGTGTAGCCCCAGATTAGACTGCGTATCTTACAACGTTGGCGCCCAGTGTAGCCCCAGATCAGACCTCCAGATCAGACTGCGCATCTTACAACGTTGGCGCCCAGTGTAGCCCCAGATCAGCCTGCGTGTTCGCAGTCTATACAAGCGGGCTACATTTAGCTTATCACGTGCTACACTGATCAAAAGTCAATAAACCCAGTTTTGTCATGATAAGTGACAGATAATCCTTAATCAATACAGAAATCACCTTGTGTTTTTTCTGTCTGCACTAACGGGTGCGACTTATACATGTAATTCTGTCGATGTCTTGTTCAAAGAAGACGATAAAATGATGTTATAACGTACTGCAAATGGATATTGTTGTCAGTTATTTTTCTCGATGCCTCGACTAATGACCAATTGTGGAGATAGGGGTGATTATCAGGCTCCAGATAAGGAATTAGTAATTGAATATTTTCACTCCATCATATCTGAAGAAATTGGGTATTTCAATATTTTAATTGGGTAAAATAAAATCACATTACTCTTTACACATCAACAGACAGCAATTATTGAATAGTTTGCTTCGAAATGAAAACATGTCTTGGCATTTCATTAGAATTTTCTCCTTGGAGACAATTCTAATGAAATACCAAGATGTGTTTTCATGAAAATAAGAAAAATATGCCATATTTGTGGTCTGGTTATTGTTTTCTGTAGCACATGATAAAGGTACCACATATTTGTTATTACTTTTTGATACTCGCTACTTCTGATTTCAATTGGGATTTTGGCAATTTTAATTGGGTATTTAAGCAAATACACAGCTTATCTGGAGCTCTGGATTATAATTTACCCTAGACTGTACATGTGTGTACGTCTGTACATCCCACACAATTCTTGTTGTATGCTGCTTGGAATATTTATGCCCCCATATATGATAACATTTTGAGAGATTTCATTGTACATGTAGGGTTGAATTGTGGCCAAGCAGTTAGGATACCGCGGTGCGTTTCACTAAAGTGTATATTTAGTATCGTCTGTAAATTTCAATTGATGGATTTACATATGCAGCCTATGCTTAATAAATGTAAATCCAATAATTGTTTGCAAAAAAACATTGTTAATGTGAAATTTACAGACTTTACAGATCATAATTTTGCACTTACGAACATTTTAGTCGTACGATGTTTAGTGAAACGGGCCCCTGGACTTCAATACCAGAGGTTATGAGTTCAATTCCATAGTGCAGTGGAACCTCTCCAAACCGGACACCCTGGGAGGTACCCAGTACAGTGGAACCTCTCCAAACTGGACACCCTGGGATGTCCCCAGGGTGTCCGGTTTGAAGATGTTCCACTGCAAATCAGACATGTGAGCACTTCATGACACATTCTAGTGTTTTCTAATCATGCAAAGTCATTGTAATCAGAGATACATAACAGCGAACACACATCTAAGGTAAACTTCTATATTTTCCCGAGTGTCCGGTTTAGAGTTTTCCACTGTATTTCCATTCCTCTGGGGGCCTTTCATTAAAGGCCCCGAACTGCTCAGTATTACAATTTTCCGATTTTTTCAGACACAAAAACATGTTTGGCAACTGATTTAGTACACAAAACTAACATAATTATACTGCCTAATAGGTACATCTCAAGTCTTGAGATTTACATCTTAATCGCAATGTGAAGACAACAAAAACTTGTTTTGTGTAACACTCAGTGCAAAATGTCAATATTGACAATTTCATTTCCGTAACCCAACGGCTTCGACTCGGAAGCGAGTCGATAAACTCCGGCTATCGGAATTCATCGGCCGCGAATCGGGGAGTTGACCCGAGCGTCTATCGGAAAATCGATCGGGCTTTGAAACACGCACCTGCTGTTTGTTTATCAACAAATATTGATATTTTCGTCGACTACAAACTCATTTTTGTACCAAAATGAATGCAAACAGTTTCAAAGTGTGTGTAAATAGAAACCTGTTGGATTTATGTGTGGGAAAACCCGATAGGAGGCCAAATTCGGCAACTTGAACTGTATAGGGGCTTTAAACTGTGTACGACTAAAATGTTCGTAAGTGCAAAATTATGATAGTCTGTAAATTTCACATGTTTTCTTGTAAACAAATTTCCAGACGATCATAAATTTGCACTTAAGAACATTGTAGTCGTACAATGTTTAGTGAAACGAACCCCCGGTCATTCGGAGGAGACGTGAAACCGAGGTCCCATCTCTACATGACCTTAGCTGTTGCTGGGATATTAAACCCATTCACTTTTCCACTGCAATTCAGGCACATGGGCACTCAAAAAAGATGTATGTATCATTTACAGTCAAGGACAGAATTTAGTCACCTTTCGACGTCATTTACCGAAAATATCGTAAATTTTCTTAGGTACAACATCACATGGCGTGTCTCATATGTATATGATCTTGCTGTTGAACAAACTTAACCCTTCCTACGCTGTTGACGGAAATTGCCGTCTGTGGTTTTTCATTTTTGCTTTAATTCTTAATAAAAAACTGGTTTTGACAGCACATGAGTGGATACGATTCTCATGTGCTGTCAAAACCAGGTTTTTGTCGAGAAATATTGAAAATAAAGCATTTCCAGCAGACGACAACATTTAATTCAGCGTAGTAAGGGTTAAAATCTCAATCACTCGTTCTACTTCCAGAAGGTTGGCCATTTACGTTATTGAGAGCAATGGGAGCATGCAACAAAACTTACATGTATATGGGACAAGCCATGTGATTTGTACCTAAGATTAGAAAATGTGCGATATCTCATGATGAAAAGTATTTACAAAATTTACGATATTTTCCTTAAATAACGTCAATTTCCATCCCGCATTTGCTCTGGAAATTGTGTTGAAAAATCAAACATCCTTTCAGGTACAAATCAGATGGCTTGTCTTATATACGTGCTTTATAATCACAAATTGACATGATCATCTGAGGGTTTTCAATAGTGACACTTAGGCATTTTAACCCATAAAATTTGATTTTGACTATATAAATTGTATTTTACACTTAACCCTTAGAATGCTGGAAACAAAAATTTTCGTCTACTGTTGCTTTATATTTTGTCTTCTTTCTCAATAAACACATGGCTTGGCAGCACTTTAGAATCATTTCCATTGGAAATGATTCTAAAGTGTTGTCAAAGCAGGTTTTTGATGATAAAATAAAAAATAAACAGCAGACGGCAAAAATTAATTGGTCTTGATCGGCCATTTTGTACAGCAGGTTTTTTATGATAAAATTAAAAATAAACAGCCGACAAAAATTAATTCAGTATTGCAAGGGTTAAATTTAGTCTTGATCGGTGATTTTGACCCTTGAACTCTGCAGGCTATAGACAACCCTGCACCTTTAGCCATCAAACAGAGGAGAGGTTACATTGTCCGTTTCTGATTCCAGAAGGTTGGGCGTTTACGTTATTGACAGCCACGGGAGCGAGTGACGCAATGGAGGACGCTGACGGCAGCGAGTTCACTCCGTTTCGCAAGTTCACCCGCGAGTCCCTCTTCCGCATCGAACAGAGGCTCGCGGAGGAGAAAGCCCAGAAGGTGAGGACCATTCACATGTGTAAATCATAAATAGCGTACAGAACTGGGAAAATCATGAGTCACTAATACTGTAGAGGGGCATTAACCCTTTCAACACTATAGCGGTGTTTGCAAATACATGTAGTGTAGATCCAGATGGGCCGGCTCGTGGCGAGCCGTCTCATCAGGATCTGCACTTTTTTGCAAGTCATTTTCATATTATTTAGAAAAAACCCGCCCCTTTCATAAATGGACTTGTATGAAATTAATTTTGTGACAATTTGATTGGTCGATAAATTAACATACCAAAATCCGTTCCAGGTATTTAGGGGTGAAAGGGTTAATTTTTGTCAATTATAACAATTGGTTGAATTTGTTGCAACGTTGTTTTATTAAAGGGATATTTTGTAAATTTTTTGTCATTTACATTTAATGATAATGTAAAAAAGGATAATTTGTTATACGGGTCACATGAACGGGTAATTTCATACATGTACATGTATGTCAGTGAACTCTCTATATGAAATCTAATATTTTAGTTAACTATGCCACGTTCGAAGTCTGCTTCATATATTTTACTAAATTAAAATCACAAGTAACTTCACTTAGAGCTACTTCCTGGGCATTAATTCCACATGTGCTCTGTTATTTTCATCAGCTTACGACATAAATTATGGAAATTATTGTATTTTTTTGGGCTCAAAATCTGGTGAAATACATAGGTAAAGTAAGTGGGAGGATTGGAGGGTATTCATATCTTAATGATGAATCCATCCTGAAGAACTCCTATCTTAGCCCTTTCACCCCTAAGTAACTAGAAGGGATTTTGATATGTTAATTTTGCGACCAATCCAATTGTCACAAAATTATTTTCGGACTAGTCGATTTATGAAAAGGGAGTGTTTTTGGTTTTTGTTCTTAATACGAAACTTACTAGCAAACAGTTCAGATCGTAATGAGATGGCTCGTCACGAGCTGGCTCATCTGGATCTACACTGTTTTCTAACACCACTATAGAGGGCTGTAGTGTTGAATGTGCTCTGTAATTTCATCGGCTTATGACCTAACGATTCAGTAATTATCATATTTTGTCGCGTCCAAATACCTTATTATTGTGATAAACCCAGTACAACGATACTAACCGATACTAACCATAGATATAGGAATGTACTACTATAACCTAGCAACAAAGTACTAACTGATTAGGAAGACATCAAATAATTTAAGATTTTAAATAAATTTATTATTTGTTATTATACTGAATTTATTACATTATCACAGCCATTTTGGCTGTGATAATGTAATAAATTCAGTATAATAATTCTGCATACTTTTAATCATCAAATACCGTATGTGCAGTGATTAGTTCTATGTGAAATAATGCATTTCGGGAAAAATAAATGATTACTCCCTCAAAGTATACTTTGCTAGAAAAGTATACTTTGCAATGTTGGTGAAATAGGCTACAGATACTTATATGTGTTTCACAGAATAAATTATGTCAGAATATTTAGGGTTATTACAGTACATTACAATAAGGCAGAACATTTATTGTATCAGGTAACTTGCTATTCTTGACAGAAACTGATAATTATTCCAGCACAAAAATATTTACACAATTCCCTAACATTTGATTGGCCCGTAGCAAGTCTCTGTCCAAAATTTATATCCCAATAAACTCCCATGCCGAACTACTTTCCATAACCGTGAGGAGCAGTTAAAATAATTCTTAAGAAAACAGAAAATAAACACATTTTCTTGATGAATTTATTTCAAATGCTGGAATTATATGGAATGAATGGCCTTTTTGTTGAATTTATCGGGGATATAAACTTGGAACAGTCGCGGGAATACTGGACGAGGCCTTCCGGCCTTCGTCCAGTATTCCCGCGACTTTTCCAAGTTTATACACCGATAAATTCAACAAAAAGGCCATTCATTCCTATAACAAATTTCCATATCATCTGGTTTTCAATAGCTACCATTACTTACATTAGGGCCACAACAAATTAAGAACTGGCATTTCATTGGTTGAACGACGTCACATGACGTTACTGAATAACATTTGTGTAATGACACAAATGAAACTAGGCAGCATTCCTTTCAAAGAAATTTTGAATACTGTCATATGTGTTCATGTTGTAGCTTAAAACATTAGCTACTATATAGAAAACGATGCTAGTGCCATTTGGTATCAAGCTTATCAGGCAAGGCTAGGAAACGCTAGGAATTCCTCGGCAAGCCTCGGAATTCCTACACGTTTCATAGCCTCACCCAGAAGGCAGTAGCCTGGTATTCTCTATATGTGGCTGTGACTGGAGAAATGGTGCCAAGATGACCAGTGTAGTCCCAGACCAGCCTGCACATCCAAGCCATCTGATCAGGGTATGCACTGTTCAGCATTCAGTCAGTGAAACACTTGTCAAACGTTAACAGACTCTATAGATCCTTATCAGGCCACAGGAGTTTGTTAGCTGATTTAGTGTTACATGGGTCACAAATCCCATAAGAGCCATTTCCTCAGTAACAGCCATATACATAGAGAATACCAGGCTAGTGTCTTTTGATATCAAGTTTATCAGGCAAGGCTAGGAAATGCGCGGGATTCCTACCGTTTCTGAGCCGAGCCCGATAAACTTGATATCAGAAGATAGTAGCCTGGTATTCTATTTATCAGGTAACTGTTTATGCTCGAAAATTACCACAGATGACGTCGTTATCTATGGACAGAAAGCGGACTTGTTTACGATGCGACATTACACTTACGTCATTGGATCAATGGAACTTCAGTTTTCACTTCATTGTAACCCAGATGTCTGTGTCGGGTCGATGGCTGATACAACACTATGTTATCAGTCAGTACGTATTTGGTCAATACTGGGCAGGTTACCTTCCAGCCTTCGTCCAGTATTCCCGCGACTTTTCCAATTATACACGCATTCGCCCATTGACAGATTGCGGAGGCGGCGGGCGCTGATTCAGACGACGATGAAGAGCCCGCCCACCAAGAAGAGCCCCCGCAGCCCAACATCAAACTGGAGGCGGGTAAAAAACTGCCACCTACCTTAGAAGATTTCTTCCTCCCCGAGCACTGTGGAACACCCCTAGAAGACATTGATGAATACTATCAAAATCAAAAGGTAACACAGTGAACTTTCTCTCTAAGACAGCTGTATGTATATGAACGTGTTGTTAACAGGAAATAAAACCCCAATCAATCAATCTCTATGAACCAGACACCTTGTTGCGTCCCCAGGGTGTCCGGTTTACAGTGGTGACACTGTAACTCAGATATGTTAGCACATCAAGAAATGCTTTGCGATCATGAACAGGATTACTTCGTTAAAGAAAAAATAAACGCATTGAATCTGAGGTTTCCTTATACATGTACATCGTAATTGTCTCTAAATGTGTGTGTTGGTGGTGTACCCGTATCTGCAACACAGAGGAACCACTACACTGGATACCCTGTGATGTTATCATGGTGTCTGGTTTAGAGCAGTTCCACTGTAATTCATGTATATTAGCTTTTCGAGATATGTTTGTCTACTTTAAAATGGTGAACTAATAAGATATTCTAACCCACTATGAGTGGGCAAGCTCTGAATGTCCTTTCATGAATTTTACCCCTAAGTAACTGGAATGGATTTTGATATGTTAATTTTGCCAATCCAATCGTTGCAAAATGATTTTTCAGACTAGTCCATTTATAAAAAGGGGGTGTGTTTTTTTCTTAAAAAAATATGAAAATTACTGGCAAAAAGTGCAGATCCTGATGAGAAGGCTCGCCACGATCTGGATCTACACTTTTTGCCAATACCACTATAATACAGGCCTGTGGTGTTGAAAGGGTTAAATATACTTTTGAGAAGTAAGACATTTGTTTCAGTTAACTCAACTTGTTGAAACAAAATGATGCTTTAGTCACATTATTATTATTTTTTCTTGCTATTTCATAAATAATATGATGACAATAAACAATCCGCAGGTTGCATAATTCATCCGTCTGTTAGATTTAGTGGCGAAAACCCACAGAATGAGTCTGTGAACTTGGTCAAATAAATTGAATTCTTGTTTCCATTGAAGGCCTTATAATAAATCTGCAGCTTTTCATTTTGATTCATTTCATCCACTGACAACTGAAATGTTCTGATCACTCATATTTTATGTTGTATGTTTTTCTGTTTTCCATTGCAGACGTTCTGTGTGATTGGGAAGGACAAGAGCATATTCCGATTCAGTGCCACGAACGCTTTCTTTGTACTTAGTCCATTTAACACTTTACGTCGAGCATCTGTTTGTATCTTAGTCCATCCATATCCTTTTCTATATTAAACCTAGAATAACGTAGGTTGTACTGTATGGAGACGGTCTTTACATCCGCATCGTCGTAGAGCCTGGAGACATTTGTTAACCCAAATTTTCTGTCTGTAACGCTGGGCAAGTCGCCCAGCGTAACAGACAGAAAATTTGTGTTAATAGTGTGTGAACTGTGTGTCCATGTGTGGATTGGTGTAGAAAATAGTGTGAGGACTCAAACAATGGG
Source organism: Conchocele bisecta (assembly GCA_029237695.1). NCBI lineage: Eukaryota > Metazoa > Mollusca > Bivalvia > Lucinida > Thyasiridae > Conchocele > Conchocele bisecta. The sequence continues at coordinate 61,903,328 of CM055269.1, forward strand.
TTTCAAGTCCTCTGAGATACTTTTCTTTGTTTTATCCGAGTCCTCGGACAGAATTCCATTTATTCCGTACCTACATTACCAATAGACTGAGGACTCGGTGCAATGGAGAGAACAATGAGGTCCCCGCACTATTGGTGCTGCAGGGTTGTGTGTGTCCAATAACCATTCAATTTACATTGCCGGAGGTAGTTATTCACATTACCGGTATGTCAAATATGAATTGCCATTCTTGAGGTCAGGGGTGATGACTACGTCAACAGAAAGCAATATTTATTCACTATTTTTACTTTTTTATATTTAATGATCATACTTTATAATATATTTTACTTTATATGTGCGTGAGCTATAATAAATAGGGCTGATGGGTATTGCGACCAGTGCAAGTTCAGATCAGACTGCATCCACACAGTCTGATCAGGATCTGCAGTGTTTCACCATTTCATCAATGAAACACCCGTCAGTCTTCTAACAAGCAATATGGATCGTTTTCGGACTACCGGATTGTTCTGTTTGATCGGAACTACGCTGGTCACAAATACCATAAACTTAGCTTCTCTAGGCATAACCACATAGTCAGGGGACACATTTAATTGTTTTATAAAAACCCAAGTATCATGTTTTGTCTCTGCCCTTGCACTGTTGAATTAATATATCGTCTGCTGTTTATTTTTTCTTATCAAAATCCATGATTTAACAACACTTTTGAATCATTTCCTTTTCAAAAGTGCTGTCAAATCATGTTTGTTTTTATAAAGAAGACTCGAATCAAATCAACCCCGACTTACATGTAGGCTCAGTTTCTAGAAGCAGTTGCAATAGATGTGAATCGCCAATAACAAAGAAGCGAGACTTTTGTCTGAACCACTGTGCTACTCCTATTCTTGCTCAAATTTATTAAAACTTACGATGTTATATCTTCCTTAACTCGTGTGCACGTTATTTAGCGCTTTAGTTATCCTGACCATCATAGTGAACTGTATCTTCATGACGTTTACGGTGACCCCGGGAGGAGATATTACTGAGTGAGTACCCACTTTAACTCTTTGCATGCTAGCGGCGAAAATATCCGCCAAACGAATTAGGAGTATGTTTTAATTCTCTCTGTAAATATGTCTTGAAATTTCATTAGAATTGAGTCCTCAGGACTCAATTCTAATGAAATTCCAAGACATATTCATGATATTTACGGGGAGAAATACAAGAAAATATGATGAATTCTTGTCCGCTAGTTTTGAACTATTTATAGCCCACATGCAAAGAGTTAATTATTGTCATTCAAATTTTACTAAATATAAAGACGTTGTATATTATTGGAACACCATGTGTCACGTCTATGCTATACGGATGAGAGGAAACAATGAGTGTCCAAATACTACAAATGATCCCATTCCTTGCACCTTTACAGGTATGAAATTTATTAAATATTTTATTTTTATTTCGTTATTTTTCAATGAAAGTACCGGTATATGTTGTGACCACTCATTTGAACCGTCTCAATGAGACTGTTCAAATGGTGGTCGCGACATATACATGTACTTCTGAGCGCATATAAGGAAAACAATTAGGATTTTCCGCGAACATAATGGCGTATCCTCAGCATGAAAAGTGTTAACTTTGCTGATTTACTTTCCCCATTTCATGCTGAAGATACACACTTTCTTATGGAAGAATCAGAGTATTTTTCATATTTCTCATAAAAAATATATGCTGTGACCATTCAGTTGAACAGTATCATCGAGGTGGTTCAAATGAGAGTCATTCTGTAACTGAAGCTTACTGCTGTCTGATTCAACAACGTCTTGTATCTTATTTCTGATACCTTGTCTCTGCAGTCTCTTGAACAGCCTTTGACCCTATTTAAGTTGTTAATCAACCACCTGTTTGGCAATATTTGAGGTATGTTTTCACTGTCAGCTGGTTAACCCTTACTACGCTAAATTAAATTTTGTCGTCTGCTGGAAATGTTTTATTTTAAATATTTTTCGATAAAAACCTGTTTTTGACAGCGCATGAGAATCGTCTCCACTGGAGACGATTCTCATGTGCTGCCAAAACATGTTTTTTGTTAATAACTAAGGCAAAAATGAAAAACAGCAGACGAAAATTGTCTGCGTAGCGAGGGTTAACAGCCATGTAACCCTATTAATCAACGACTCAACCAACCAATCAATCATCAGTCAATGAGCCACGTGTTGACCGTGTTTCAGGTATGTCTTCACGGTCATCTACACAGTAGAGGCTCTGGTGAAGATGAGTGCTCGGGGCTACATCATCAACAAGTTCACATATCTCAGAGATCCCTGGAACTGGCTGGACTTCGGCGTCATAGCTATAGCGTAAGTCACCCCGCCCCCTCCACATGGGACATTTTGTCATGGTATAAACGAAAACTGAGACATTGGGGATATCATCTGTAATTGTACAACTATAGCAGGCCCGGAGGTTGTAAAATCTGACGGTACTTGTAAAGTGATACTTGAAATCAATTTCTTTCAAGATCATATGCTTTTAACCCATTGTATTCTGAATAGAGTTTTATATGTGTATAAATATTGAAGTATTTTTATGCCCCCACAAATGATAATTTACCCTCGTCCATCCATCTGTCCGTAGCACTTTGGGTCACTTTGTGCATTTAATCCATTATAGACGGGATACGCTTTTAGTAGTATGAACCTTTTGAGAGAAAAAAATCCCTATTTTCTTTATTCCCTTTCGAAAGTATATGTTGTAACCACTCATTTGTTACATTATCACAGCCATTTCACAGCCATTTTGGCTGTGATAATGTAATAAAATCAGTATAATAATTCTGCATACTTTTAATTACCAAATATATACAGTGCGTAGTTCTATATGAAATAATGCATTTCGGGAACAATAAATAATTACTCCCTCAAAGTATGCTTTGCTAGATAAGTCTACTATGCAATTTTGATGAAATCGTCTACTGAGAAACTGTCATATAACATTTGACTTTCATATGACCGTGACCTACTTTTTCTACTTAAATGACTTATCCATCTGGACCACTTCGTGTGTTTAAGTCTGTTCCTCAGCCACGATAACACCTATAGCTACCAAACTTGCACACAATAATCAGCTACTACTCTACATCAGAAACTGACATATAATGGGTAACCTTCATATGACCGTGACCTACTTTTTCTGCTTAAATAACTTAACCATCCGGAACACATTGTGCTGTTAACTCAGTTCCTTGGCCACTGAGTGAAATAGTATTAATCCTGCTAAAGTTTAGCATTTCTTTTCACCATGTTGGTGTTCAATACGAGTACCACATTGGTGTCAACTGTACTTAACCCTTCCTACACTGTTGACGGAAATTGCCGTCTGCTGTTTTTCATTTTTGCTTTAATTCTTAACAAAAAACTGGTTTTGACAGCACATGAGAATCGTCTCCACTGGATATTGAAATATTGAAAATAAAACATTTCCAGCAGACGGCAACATTTAATTCAGTTTGGTAAGGGTTAAGACCCACTAGTCCTACAACTTTCATTGATATTTGCTGCCACTGGGAGATTCCATGTACCATATCTAGTCTCTTCTATTTTTCTTATTTCTCAACCAAAGTATATGTTGTGACCACTCATTTAAACCGTCTCGATGAGACGGTTCAAATGGTGGTCATCACATATACTTCTAATGGGAAATACAGAAATTAATTATAATTTCATGTTAATTTTTAGATAACATGTAATTATTATGTATATTTAATTATACATGTATGTTGTAAATTATTATATATCATACATTTACTAAATATCTCCATTTATTAGGTACTAAACACTGCTGGACAATAAATTGCTGTATCGAGATTGAAAACGTTCTTCTGCCAACGTTCTATAGGATGTAAAACATCAGAAGTTTGTGTGTCTATCAATGAAAACATTACAATTGTATCATGGTCATTTCATGGCATGCAGCATTACTTAATAGATAGATTACTGTGGAAGTGTCTGTTAACGTCAACAATCAGGTTAGGTTTAAATTAAGTGACTGTGACTGGTGAAACGTAGCTTATAGCATTTCTGTTCAGTCTACATTCAGTAGCCTATTTCACCAACATTGCAAAGTATACTTATCTAGCAAAGTATACTTTGAGGGAGAAATTTTCAATTTTTGGATAAATTTATAAATTTTTATTATACTGAATTTATTACATTATCACAGCCATTTTGGCTGTGATAATGTAATACATTCAGTATAATAATTCTGCATACTTTTAATCATCAAATATATGCAGTGGTTAGTTATATGAAATAATGCATTTTATGAAAAATAAATGATTTTATCCCGTCAACACAGTGCGTATGTGCCGTGAAACACGGTGCCGTGAAACATTTTTGATATCCTGTCAATACTATTTTTTGCATTTTACAGCCATTTGTAGGTGTTGATGGGATAAATAGAATAGTAGGTTAGTGCCGTGAATGGGAAAAAATATCTGGCGCGGCACGGAAACGGGATGTGCTCGGCAGAGCCTCGCCCATCCTGTTTCCTGAGCCTTGCCAGATATTTTCCCCCATTCACGGCACTAAACTACTATTCTCTATACTCCCTCAAAGTATACTTTGCTAGATAAGTATACTTTGAAATTTTGATGAAATCAGCTACTGATCTTCTAGCACATTCCTGCAGTCTGATATGGAAGTACTGTTTGTTGGAAGGACAGATGATTTGCTGTCAGACTGAATTGTAAACAATGTAGAGTATAATCAGACGGTGCAGATTCATAGGATGATCTGGATCTACACTGGTCACAAAACCCATGGACCCCATTTCTCCAGTCACAGCCACATATAATAGTACACCATGGTTGACATCTGGCCCTGTGCTTATAAAACTTTCTCCAAATCGAAGTAAAATTCAATCAGTCTGATTGGCCAAAACTGCGCACTGCTCAGCCTCAACCTTGATTTGGAGCACGAGTACAAAGAACATCAGATAGTTCTGTAGACTATTTCACCAAACTTGCTAAGCATACTTATCTAGCTAAGTACACTTTGAGGGAGAAATGTTCAATTTGATTTATTAATTTTGATTATACTGAATTAATTACATTATCACAGCAATTTTGGCTGTGATAATGTAGTAAATTCAGTATAATAATTCTTCATATATCACTTGTAATCGTCAAATATATGCAGTCGTTAGTTCTATATGAAATAATGCATTTCTGGAAAAATAAACGATTACTCCTTCAAAGTATACTTAGCTAGATAAGTATGCTTAGCGATTTTTGTGAAATAGGCTACAGATGCTCAGGAAGTTCAGAAAGTGTTATAAGAACTGGCCCAGCACTGGTTGCTAACAGTGTTTTATTGAAGTTTCTCATTCAATTTCAGAATACATTATAACTTCCCATTCTAATGCTAGTTTACAGGTATTCTCACCGTAACTACGATATACTAACACATATAAGTTGTTTTCTTTGCAGATATGTCACATTTGGATTTGATAGCTTAGGGAACTTGTCCGTTCTTAGAACATTTAGAGTATTGCGAGCCTTGAAAACGGTTGCCGTAGTACCGGGTACGTGGCGCCATCTAGAGCGTCGTGCGACAGCGATACACCAGTCATATATTTGCATATTGTTCTGCTATACTTTACATAATGCAGCTTGCATGATAGATGCCATATATTCTCTAGTGAATATTAATTATAGATTTGATAATGTGATCTGGGTGATTAAGTAATATTTTTTTTTATAATACTGCTTAGCTCTTTATTCAATCAAATGAATTGCATGTAATGAAAAACAGCAGACTGTACTTACCAGTATGGTGGTTTTATACTGTTGTAATATGATGAAAAATATTTACAAAATATACAATATTTTCCGTAAATGTCTTCGAAAGTTGACGAAAATTTCATAGCAAATGCGGAATAGAATTCCGCATTTGCTATGAAATTTTCGTCAACTTTCGACGTCATTTACAGAAAATATCAGAGTTTCTGTAAATATATGTCTCATATATGAAAAGAGATAGAAGTGAGATATTAACCTATGATATATGGAAACAGCTTTTACTTACAGCTGAGAGATATCATAGTTGTACATGCATACTCTCGTTGTTGAACTCAATACTCAACCACACATCGTCTGGCTGTAGTGAAATATGTTTACGCATTTGACCTTCTGTAGGGAATATAGAACCCACTGCCCAATGTTGGGGATATTAGTCTAAACGGCTATCTAGACACCTAACATTTCATTCAAGGAATCGGGAATGATGCAGACCATACTCACTGTTGTTCATAGTTATATTCACAAAGCTAACACATTGCACTTACATTTACTCGTGGTTGTATTAAATATCAATATCCCTGAAGATAGAGAATACCAGGCTAGTGTCTTTTGATATTAAGTTTATCAGGCAAGGCTAGGAAATGCGTAGGAATTCCGAGGCTTGCCTGGTATTCTGTTTATCAGGTAACTTTTTATGCTCGAAAATTACCACATATGACGTCGTTATATGTGGACAGAACGCGGACTTGTTTACATTGCGTCATTACACTGACGTCATTCGGTAACGTCGTATGACGTCATCCGACCAATGGAACGTCAATATTCACTTCATTGTAACCCGAATGTTTGTATCAGGTCAATGCCTAATACAACAATATGTTATCAGTCAGTACGTATTCGGCCAATACAGAGCAGGTTACCTGATAAATCAAGGGTGATAACTAATGACGTTAAATTTGCTATACTTTCGTAAAACACTATCATTCGTTATAATATTTTCATGTACAATATCCTCAAGAAACCAATAATGCTTCATAGGAAGTATATGGTTGAATGGTCGTCGTATTAAAAATAGATTTAAACTCCATTTTTATTATCCTAAATATACTAGTAATCTCAAATGAATACCAGTATGTCTGGTCTATTAATAATATCTGTATAAATTTTTACTTATTTTGAAATTGATAGCCATTGCTTGTTTTACCATTATGCTGGTATTTCACTATAGTCTGTTTCACGAAAGCTGCCCAAATTTTACGGCCATATAGACAATTAAAAAACAATATATTTTTCGATAATATTAAATTAAAGAAAAATTTAAGAATGAGCCTTCTTTTTATTTCGTGAAATTTTGTCAAATATTGATTTTATTGCGATTTTTTTTTCTCCCCCATGTTAAATCCCCATAGACATCTTCACAGAGTGAAGATGTCTATGGGGATTTAACATGGGGAAATATTTTAGAATTTCAGTAATCCTGGACCGATTTTCAAAATTTAACTTTTGTTTTCTTAGTTAGATCATTTCCAAGCTATATAGCTAGGTTTCGGAGTCAATTTCCAAAATGTTTCGTTTTTTGACTCCTCCCATACTCCTCTACCTCTTTTTCCCCCATGTTAAATTCCCATAGAGAAATAAATTTTTCGTAATAAAACCAATATTTGACAAAATTTCACGAAATAAAAAGAAGGCTCATTCTTAAATTTTCCTTTAATTTAATATTATCTAAAAAAATATTGTTTTCGAATTGTCTATATAGCCGTAAAATTTGGGCAGGTTTCATGAAACAGACAGTAGTGTGTCTTAATGTGTTGGAATTCTCAAAACATTGATAGATTCTTCCATTTGCAATTGGAGGATACTGTCAGATCATGAATCCAGAGAAATCACATAACCGTGCCACCTGTAGATGCAATTTAATTTACCATAGCTGCACAAACAGCGGCTTCCCTGTGTCAAGTGTAGGATATAATTGTCAAGTTCTCAATAGATTTTAAGATTTTATTAAGATGCGATTTAACACTTTCACCCGTATTAAAGTAACTGGAACGGATTTTCACATGTTAATTTTTCGACCAATCCAACCGTCACAAAATGATTTTCAGACTACCGTAGTTCATGTATGAAAAATGGGTGTTTTTGTTCTAAACAATATGAATATTACTTGCAAAAAGTGCAGATCCTGATGAGACGGCTCGTCACGAGCCGGCTCATCTGGATCTACACTATTTGCCAATACCACTATACAGGCCTGTGGTGTTGAAAGGGTTAAGTAGTGAGACATGCATGTATACATTGTTCAAGCCTGATTAATATAGTAAGTAGAGCTTGTTTGGGATCCAATTTGACTTCGTATTGGTCCGTTGAATAGCAAATGAGTCACAATGTAACATACATCAGGGTTTCTTCCATGCAACAATTTACTTTTAAAATATTTCTTTTATTTTCACCATTATTTTATTTCAAGTATTTGCAAAAGTATCATTGTAAAGATTTGATCTAGAAGCTGTATTTGACAGTAAAGTGTTTGCGTAACATATGTGACTAAATGACTGGGGGCCGTTTCACTAAAATTTGTACGACTAAAATGTTCGTAACTGTAAACTAATTATAGTCTGTAAATTTCACAATAACACTTTTTTCTTGTAAACAATGATTGGATTTACATTTATTGAGCATAGGCTGCTTATGCAGCCTATGCTCAATAAATGTAAATCCATCAATTGAAATTTCCAGACGATACTAAATTTGCACTTGCGGACATTTTAGTCGTACGAAGCTTAGTGAAACGGGCCCCTGGTGTATACTGCATCTATGTTCATGTTGCTTCTCCATATCTATAGTGACTCGAGACATCTGTTGTATACATGTACTGTATGGACCCGCCTCGGCGGTTAAATCCCTTATAACATCTTCAATTTCAAATTTTCGAAAAGTCACGTTAAACGTTTTCCATGAATGACATAAATGGCATAAATCTAGGTTCTCATTGGCCCTGAAATGTTTGTCAAGTTTTATTTGGTCCCTTGCATATTTGCACAGTCACATGTACAGGATCTACTACTTTTAAGGTTACTACAGAAACGGAATGACAACCAGCATAGACCCTGATCAGACTGTGCAGAGGTGCAGTCTGATCTGGGACTAAGCTGATCACAAACATCATATGGCACCATTTCTCATCTGTGGCTCATTTTTGGACAATATATTTTTTAGAATTGTTTAACCCTTAGACCGCTACTCACAACAATTGTCGTCTGCTGTTGCTTTTATATCTTGCCTTATCTCTCAATAAAAACATGGTTTGACAGCACTTCAGAATCATTTCCTATGGAAATGATTCTGAAGTGCTGTCAAACCATGTTTTAGGAAATGATTCTGAAGTGCTGTCAAACCATGTTTTTGATGATAAAAATAGAAAATAGAAAATAAACAGCAGAGGACAAAAAATTAAGATAGCGGTGTAAGGGTTAATACAGGTAAAGGACATACCTTTACTAAGGGGATCATTTTTAAGGGAACACTTTTTCTTTACTAAGGGGGATAATTTCCGAGGCGTGCTCATATACTGTATTGTGTATGCCATTGCTCGTCATGTCGTATTCTAATTCCTATATATACATCCCTTGAAATGTTTGTAGTTCTGTCCTTGTGATTGTATAAACCTTCGTGCGCATTTACTCAATACTTGGACAGTTTGAATTTTTAACCCAAGTTGAAGCAATAAAACTGTGATTCTGATATTGAGTTGCGAGTTCACCTCTAAAAGGTTTTTTAGTCACAGGACAATGATTCTGTCGTGTTCTAGAATCTCTTCTCAGCCACAGCAGATGTATGGTAGAACCTCTCTAAACCGGGCATCAATAAAATCTTAGCTTCTTTAATTCTGATGTGTTTCACAGTCTTTTATCTCTATTTATAATATCTGTTTTCGACTGGAAATTATACAAACAATGTCTTGGAGTGCTTGAATTACAGTGAAACTGCTCTCAAATGGACACCCTGAAAGCCTGAGTGTATTTAATTTTGATGGATGGATTCCACTCTCATTTATCTCTAATTATATTGTCTGTTCATGATTGAAAAGTTCACAAACATGTCTCGGAGTGCTCTTGTCCCATTGTTACCGTGGAAACTTTCTAAACCGGATGCCCTTGGGACTTCCCATGGTGTCCGGTTTAGAGAAATTCCACTGATCAGGCCCGTACGCAGGGGGGGGGGGGGGTGCGACGGGTGCGTATCTCAACAAATCTTGAAATGCATTAATATACAGGTAATTTGCATGAAAATGCCACCGTTAAAATCCGAATTTAAATGACATAAAATGCAGGAGAGTGCATTTCAGGCCATCTAGGTTTAAACAATTTCAGGGGGGTGCGTCAGGGGCGAGCCCCATGTAGTGGCGCGAGTACGCTAGGGGGGTACCCCCCCCTAGCGTACTCGCGCCACTACATGGGGCTCGTACCCCCCTAGCGTACTCGCGCCACTACAAGGGGCTCGCCCCTGACGCACCCCCCAATAGAAAATCCTGCGTACGGGCCTGCTGATCATGTATAATCATCAACTCATGTGTAAACAATCGGTCAATTTATGCCAGACAGCAATCAATAGGTTCCAATCCAATTTTCTTATTTTGTCTTGAAAGTACCAGGTATATGATATGGTCGTTTATTTTAATGAGTGAAAATAGCACATTCTTTGGTATGGGAATAAGGTAGAAATATGGAGAAAAGGTTCTTAAAATGTAGGCACTTGATGGGATAGAATTAGGCTTATACCGCTACACACAACAATTGTCGTCTGCTGTTGCTTTTATATCTTGCCTTATTTCTCAGTAAAAACATGTTTTGACAGCACTTCAGAATCATTTCCAATGGAAACGATTCTGAAGTGCTGTCAAAGCATGTTGAAAATTATTCTAAAGTGCTGTCAAAGCATGTTTTTGATGATAAAAATGGAAAATAGAAAATAAACAGCAAACGACAAAAATTAAGCTAGCGGTGTAAGGGTTAAGTGGGAAAACCCTTTCATCACCAAGTTACTGGGTTGGACTGTTCCAGTTATTGAGAAAAGAGGTATCTTTCTGAACATACCAAAACTACCCACAAATAGCACAGATTCTGATGAGACCGTTCATTTCATGACATTGTACGTAATCCATAGCCATAAGGTTTATAGGATAAATGTGCTAACAAGAATAATACACTTTGTTCAATCGAAGTCCAAAATCACTTTGGCTATTTGCCTATGTTAAGCAAAAAATCTGACACGATTTTAGATCAAATTTAGAATGATCGCTTACAGAATTTAATTCCGTAGTTGTTTTCGATTTTTTGCTAGTTTTCAATTTATTTTCCAGAGAAGTAATTATCAGCATCATGGAGGTGTTTCATTTTCTCAGTCCTCTGCTCATATTGATCCCACGATTTTCAAGCCTACATTGCGCGGTAATTTAATATGAACTTAATAAGGCTTAAAGTTCTTAATTCATCTGTTGCTTCTGAACAGTTGTGGGAATGGTAAATTGATTTGTAAGCAAGTGTCATAATACAACAAGTCTCAATTTAGCATGGAATTACCTGACATGCCAGGCCCGTAGCCAGACCTGTTTGAAGGGGGGGTCGTTTCGAAGGCTCAAGGGGTCTGAAGTATCTATGGGGGTCTAAAAAAGTGGACCTCAAGGCTAAAAAAGTGAACCTCGAGGCTGGGCGGGGGGGTCGTCCGACCGCTCCGACCCCCCCTGGCTACGAGCCTGCATGCTTTGTTTTAACCCTGTAATGCAGAATACCTCTCTAGGGGTATAACAATTTTAAAGTATTTTCCAACATATTTTTCTCATTTTTCGTCCAAAATATATGTTGTGACCACTCATTTGAACCGTCTCAACGAGACGGTTCAAATGGTGGTCACAGCATATATTTTTCAGAAGAAATGAGAGAAGAGATTTTTTAAACATTCTTCGAGGAAAATTGTGTATCCTCAGCAATATAATGATGTTCCTGGTGACATATAATTACATGCGATAATTTCATTGTTTATTTAGTTCACTTTAGTACCATGTAGGATCATGCATTAAAATGGAAGTAAATCATGTGGACTGTCATCGATCAGAACCACCATATACCCTCTTGGATACAGAAAAAGGACATTATGACACTTACAACAATTGTAGATATTCTGATCTTGGATGTTCACAAAGTATGTAATGCTTATGCTAACTAACAACAATAAGGCTATTTTAGTGACCTTGACCCATTTTGTATTACGTCACATTTGCTCACATATAATTCCATTAAAAAAAACTGTTGATAAAATTCCATTCCCATTTTAACACGTTATAATGACATTGTTGAAAAACCAATAAATTGTGATAAAACCAATAAAAATCAAAGGATCAAGCTATGAATTACCAGACACGTCTGCTGTGGCTGAATGCTGATGGTACAGTGCGTCTCCACTGTCAGTTGTATGCAGTCTTCGCGAAACTCGTCGCACCGGCGGACATTTGCCGCCAGTCTGCCGGTAAACTGGAAGTGTCCGGACCGAGTGTCTATTCTCAACTTCAAATCGCCTTCCTTTGGTATACCCATTTCTGTTTTTATGATGCTAGCGGTACATGACTCATATACTTGAAAGCTCTTAAGTATCACATAATTTTATGTTTAAAAATGTTTTTTTCTGTTTTTATCCGTTATGGTAAAAAATTCTAGTTTACCAGGGCCTGATTGCTCTAAACCTATGTTAGCTTAACAGACTGCTAAATCCTTAGCAATGCTAAGGATTTAACAGTCTGTTAAGCATTCAGAAGCTTTGAGCAACCGGGCCCTGACCAAATGTCCGGTAAAGTTTTGGCAGTTTCGCAGAGACTGTTGTACATCTATATATACTCTCCATGTTGGTAGCTGATCCATTGTCTTTCTAATATCCTCAAACCCATTACAGTGGCAATACACGTATTCAATATTATCATTTTATTTCTATTTTCGTATATACCAAACATTTGAACCGTTTTGACGGGACGGTTCAAATGAGTGATAACATCGTATACTTTTTTCATTATTTCATATATACTTCCGTGTACTGTTTTCTTTATTTGTTATCCAAAGTATATGTTGTTACCACTCATTTGAACCATCTAGACTAGACGGTTCAACTAAATGGTAATAACGTATACTTATTTCCTTATTTACTCAATACTTCTATATACTACTTTCCTTATTTCTTATCCAAAGTACTTGTTCTTGCCACTCATGCGAACTGTTTCAACGAGATGGTTCAAGTGAGCGGTATCATCAGAATTTGTTTCCGTATTTACTAGAACTGGTTCTTCCAAATACTATTTTCTTTATTCTTACCCCAAAGTATATGTTGTTACCACTCATTTGAACCGTCTCAGCGAGACGGTTCAAATGAGTGGTAACAACATACACTTTTATGTTAAATTAAGTGAAATGTCCATATTTTTAACAGAAAATTGTGGTTGCCAGACTGTAAAGGGTTTCTAGACAGTGTGTGTCTCACTGTACTAACTGTATGACATTGTAACATTATAGTGCATGTATCTATGGCTTCTATATTATTCTTCAGGTATATGACTATGGTGATTGAGGATTTAGGAAACTTGTCAGCTTTGAGAACGTTCAGAGTGCTGCGAGCTTTGAAAACTGTAGCGGTTATACCGGGTAGGGACATAACTACCACACCAATACAACCTTTCTTCTTGCATGAACCAAACACCGCCATGCACATATGTTTACTTGTAGCTCGCAAAATGTTTGCAAAACTAAGGTTTATATTCTATCAATGTTCAATGTCTACGTTGGTTCAGATATTAACCCTTCCTACGCTGTTGACGGAAATTGCCGTCTGCTGTTTTTCATTTTTGCTTTAATTCTTAACAAAAAACTGGTTTTGACAGCACATGAGAATCGTCTCCACTGGAGACGATTCTCATGTGCTGTCAAAACCAGGTTTTTGTCAAGAAATATTGAAAATAAAACATTTCCAGCAGACGACAACATTTAATTCAGCGTAGTAAGGGTTAAGATTGCCTACATCTGTGTCATAAATTGGGTTACTATAATTGGGTTACTTATTTGCATTCTCACAACCAAATTGCACGGTAATACAGCACTCCAAATAAGCTCTGTGTCTAACGAGTATAATACCCCCTAATTTCTAACTCAATGCGCATTTTAGTGTGCAAATGGAATATTGAATTTGTCACATGTTTTTTTTCCCGATATAGCATAGGTAATAAATCAGCAAAATAGTAAACAAAGTTGAAGAGTCACTTATTTGAGTTGCAAAAAGCTCAAATAAGTGAATTTTCAACTTCATTAGAGCATTATTTACTCCTCAACTTGAAATTCAAGCAATGCGTTTTCAGCTAAAATAAATACAGTGGAACCTCTCTTAAACCAGACACTGAGAACGCATTTATTTGTTTAATTATATTGGGGTCCCTGACATTTACGTCTGATGCTAATGTCTGTTCATGATTGCAAAGCACACAAAATTGTCAAGAAATACAGTGGAACCTGTCTAAACCGGACACACTGGGAGCCACCCAGGGGGTCCGGTTTAGAGAGGTTCCACTGTACGTTAAATACACCAATACACACCTTATCTGGAGCTGTGGTAATACATTAATTCAATTGCAACAGTAAGACTTCATTGGAAATTAACATGGCATGTTATAAGAATTCAGGGTGGCAGATTATTTAGAAATTTCTAAATTTGTCGAGGTCGTTTTCTCTTAGCAACCCATAGATATGTAATTACATAAAACATATACACTAAAATTTCCCCAAATGCACTGAACATTTTATTCATGGATACATTTAACCCTTACACCGCTATCCATAACTGTTTATTTTCTATTTTCCATTTTTATCATCAAAAACATGCTTTGACAGCACTTTAGAATCATTTCCATTGGAAATGATTCTGAAGTGCTGTCAAACCATGTTTTTGTTGAGAAATAAGGCAATATATAAAAGCAACAGCAGACGACAATTGTTGTGTGTAGTGGTCTAAGGGTTAATCCAATACTGTTTTTCTGGAGGAACACGAGTTCAAATTGAAATTAAAATGTCTGCTGTGAGTTACTTTTGGAAACCGCTGGTCACCCTGTGAGAATATCATAGAATTAGGTCTGGTTTGCAAACAATTTGATAACCTTGAGTCTGCTTAGTTACATTTCGAGTGAGAGTGGTATTATATTCATTTGTGTTTTTGTCACGTGTGTGGATTCAGATTGTTTGAAGAATATCAGTTGTGAAGTATTGGTTTTGGAGAGTGGACTATTTTACCCCATATTTTTGCCCACTATGTTGCCAACTTTTATGTTTCTCTTCCATCGGGCCTGACTTACGAAAGGGACCTTACAACATTTTCTTACATTGTAGATCAGGGTCTGTGCTTATTAACCCTTTCAACCCTAAATAACTAGAACAGACTGCAATATTTTAATTTAAGGACCAATCCAATTATTACCTAGATTTTCATACTAATCCATTTATAAGAAAGGGGTGGGTTTTTTTTTTGTTCTAAATATAATGTAAATACTTGCAAAAGTGCAGATCCTGATGAGACGGCAACACTTCTAAAGAGTTCTGTAGTGTTGAAAAGGTGAAATTCAGAGTAAAACCCTGCTCATTCAATGAATCAAGTGTATCTAGCCATTTGCATGTAACCAGGCAACAGTAAGGGTATTTTAGTGATTGTGATATTTTATTAATTGAATGACAAAACAGCACATACCATTTTTGTCTCACCCACGATAGTGGAAAGTGAGACATAGCAGTCACAATTCCAGTGTCGGTGTTGACAGCGGCGGTGTCTTCAACAATTTGGGACGTAACTTTTGGACATAGCCAAATTTCCCATATCTCTTGATCCGTTAGTTGGATCATTACCAAACTTCATCAATAGCTTCCTCACATTGATAACTATCTGTCCAGTGTCATTTGGTGACCTTAACCTTTGTGTCAATAATTGTGTACATGCGCCCAAATGTTGAATACCTCCTGATCCGGTAGTCAGATCCTTTGCCAGACTTCATCAATAGCTTGCTCACATTGATGGCTATCCACCCAGTTTTTCATTCAGGTGACCGTGGCCATGGTGACCTTGACCTTCATGTCAAACATTTTGGACATACATCCAAATCTCTTGATCCGTTAGTCAGATCGTGTCCAAACTTCATCAATAGCTTCTTCACATTGATGTATATCTACCAGAGTAATTCGACTGACCTTGAGCTTGGTGTAATTCACCTTGGTGTCAACAATTTTGGACATACATCCAAATGTTGAATATCTCCTGGTCCGTGATATCATTACAAAATTTCATAAATAGATTCCTCACATTGATAGCTATCCATCCTGTGTCATTCCAGTGACCTTGACCGTCGCTTTGGTGACCTTCACTTTTGTGTCAATAATGTTTTATGTACGTCCAAATGTTGAATATCTCTTGATTCATTAGTCTGATCATTACCAAACTTCACCAATAGCTTCCTTCCTCACGTTGATGGCTATCCACCCAATATCCTTTGTGTGACCTTGACCTTGGTGACCGTGACCTTTTTACCATTTTACCATTTATTTTGGACTTCCTCATATTGTGACCTTGACCTTGGTGGCATTGACCTTCGTGGTGATCGCCATGTTTAGTGGGTGAGACACTATAGGAATGAATGGCCTTTTTGTGGAATTTATCGGGGTATAAACTTGGAAAAGTCGCGGGAATACTGGACGAAGGCCTCGTCCAGTATTCCCGCGACTTTCCAAGTTTATATCCCCGATAAATTCTACAAAAAAGGCCATTCATTTCTTATAATTCCAGCATTTGAAATAAATTCATCAAGAAAATGTGTTTATTTTCCGTTTTCTTAAGAATTATTTTAACTGCGCCTGACAGTTACGGAAAGTAGTTCGGCATGGAGTTTACTGGGATATAAATTTTGGACGGAGACTTGTTACGGACCAATCAAATGTTAGGGAATTGTGTAAATATTTTTGTGCTGGAATTATTGCCTGGCGATTGCCTTGTCTGATTGTACAGATACATAAGTATATCTGTAGCCTATTTCACCAACATTGCAAAGTATACTTTTCTAGCAAAGTATACTTTGAGGGAGTAATCATTTATTTTCCTGAATATCATTATTTCATATAAAACTAACAACTGCATATATTTGATGATTAAAAGTATGCAGACTTATTATACTGAATGTATTACATTATCACAGCCAAAATGACTGATAATGTAATAAATTCAGTATAATAAAAAGTAATAAATATATCATAAAATTGAAAATTTCTCCCTCAAAGTATACTTTGCTAGAAAAGTATACTTTGCAATGTTGGTGAAATAGGCTACTGGAGCTAGGCTAAAGAAAATGTTGTAACGTCCTTATGTTAATTGTGGGCCCATATATGAACCAAAATGTTAGGTAGTTTCTGTATGTACTGGTAATTGTATGATAGGTTTGTTGGATTCAGTATTAAACAACCAATCCCAAAAATTGTAGCCTGTAAGTGATCACAACATTTAGCATGAACATGATGCAAATTTTTATTTACCAATATTTGAACAACCAGCTGAGAAAAGGTACCATGTGAGGCTAACTGCTGCCAACAAAATTATTACGATATAAGGTAATACCTGTGTGTGAAAGACCAATATTTCCAATTATTGCAAGTGTCATATGAAACCATGTGATTTTGGACTTATGCACATGTGCCATATCTCATAAAAAATATTTACAATTTTTATGATATTTTCCGTACACGTCAGAAGTTGACGAAATGTTTCGGGCAACTGCGGAATAGAATTACGCATTTGCTATGGAAATTTCATTAATTTTCTATGTCATTTACAGAAGACATTACAGTTTCTGCAAAAACTTTTCATGCAAAATCACACATCTTCTTGGGTACAAAATGATAATCATATGGCTTGTCTCACATGATCGCTTTTCTCAGCTGGCGACATATTTGAAAGATTAGCTTATATTATTCCTGTTAATAAAGTCTGCCCATCTTGGCGATTATCTCCCTTATCACAGCTATGTATTCTACCAATCAGACACAGATCAGATGTCGTTTCAGTAAATCACATAAAAATTTAGTAAATATTGCTTAACCCATTACAGACGGGCTACGCTTTTAGTAGTATGAACCTTTTGAGAGAAAAAAATCCCTATTTTCTTTATTTTCTTTCGAAAATATATGTTGTAACCACTCATTTGAACCGTCTCAATGAGACAGTTCAAATGAGTGGTAACAACATATACCTTTATCGATGAATGAACAAAATAATGAGATTTTTTCAACAAAAATCATAGTATCCTTAGACTGAAATGGGTTAAAGCCATATGTGCACGTAAATTCAGCATCAATTACCGGTACGGTACTGAAAGTTATGTACATAAATTATAGAGGTGTGACGAAGGAAACAAGTTTATGGTGTACATGTATCAATAAATAAAATATTTTGTTGAAAAATGATAAATTATGTGTATTGTACAGAAATAGAGATTAGGTATCAGCGAGTTAAGACATTTGCATGAACTATATAAAGATACTATGTTGTTACTTTAAGTGTTGTTGTATGCTTTGTTGTTTGAGCTATATTTCCTATATTGCATTTAGTTTGCTTATGTTATCTACCTGTAATGAATGCATGCTTTTCTTTTATTCCCATCATATTTTCCTCTCTCACAAGTGTAGCATGCCATTTTGATTACCGTAATAACCCTAAATATTCGGACACAATTTATTCTGGGAAACACATACATGTATATACAACGAAGAGTGCTTCAAAAGTTATGATTAGTATTTTGCAATTGGTTTATCTCAATAACAATGTATTTGGATACAATTTGTTTACAAATGGTGTCCAAACACTAAGGGTCATTACGGTACTTCGCAAGCAGTATGAATTCTTGTAACAAGAAGAAACAGCGCAAAATATTGATCACAATGTTCTTGTATCTGTGTTTTCATGTGTCTATGTGCTCGTGCAACCATCCAAAAATGTGGTTAAATGTTTTTAATGCTGACAACGCCTCGGTTGGCTCGGCATGTGGGCCATAGACTCCTTGCAAGGGCATTATATTGTTTTGCTCTTACAGTTCCACCAGTCTCCACGTCTGTCAATGGCCATTTACACACATTTAATATTTTATGTGCTTGTGGGGACATATTTCCATGCTTTACAAACACAGTCGATGTCTATACTAGTTTTGATTACAATTTTGATTTTGTTAAATTTTCTTTAAATGCATATGAGAATGCCAGTAGCCTATTTCATCAACATTGCAAAGTATACTTTACTAGCAAAGTATACTTTGAGGGAGTAATCATTTATTTTTCCCGAAAAGCATTATTTCATATAGAACTAACGACTGCACATATTTGATGATTAAAAGTATGCAGAATTATTATACTGAATTTATTACATTATCACAGCCATAATGGCTGTGATAATGTAATAAATTCAGTATAATAAAAATTAATAAATTTATCCTAAAATTGAAAATTTCTCCCTCAAAGTATACTTTGCTAGAAAAGTATACTTTGCAATGTTGATGAAATAGGCTACTGATGTCATATACAATTTCATATCCGAGTCTGTATTCAAATTGTGTTTCTTAAAACCAGACTGTGGTTAGCATGTTCCTATGGCATTTATAAATGTACAAACATGTTCCATAGGTTTAAACATACTGATATTACACCAGCTATGTTTAGACATATGGATGACAGCAGTGTGTGTGTACATGTGAATGCCATAGGAAAATGCTTGTACCTGTTAAATAAAATGTACAAATATAGAGAAACAGAAGCCATCTGATGGCTTCTGTTTCTCTATATTTGTACATTTTATTTATTGTCCATCATATTTATATTCATGAATTGTTGACAATGATAATGTCATTTTCCTGTAACAAATTTACTTGTGTATATTGTATGTCACAATTATGAATACATATTTGCACACATATTCCTATGACAGATAAAAAGTCTTCGATATCCATGTCTGTATATTGCCCATTATAATTTTGAACATAAATGTACGAACATGTTCCATAGGTTTAAACATACTGATATTACACCAGCGTATCTAAACATTGCTATGACATTCACATGTGTATTACATCACATCATAATTGTGATGACACAGGTACAAACATTTTCCTATGGCATTCACATGTATACACACACTGCTGTCATCCACATGTCTAAACATAGTTATATTATAACATGCACAAGTACAAACATATTCCTACGGCAATACTGTAGTATACACATAATTATGAATATTAATATAGAAACATATTCATATGATATTCATAAGCATTAACACGTTCATATGACATAACCTGTTCCTATGCCATTATCAAATATAAACATGTCCGATGCCATCCACAGGTCTAAAGACTATTGTTGGTGCCTTACTGGAAGCTGTAATCCGATTGCGGGATGTCGGCATACTAACATCGTTTGTCCTCTCCATATTTGCCCTGATTGGTATGCAGCTGTATATGGGATCTCTACGCAGCAAGTGTGTTCTTTTTGTGGATCCCATGTGGAACTTCACGCACGAGGAGTATTTCAACTGGACAAATAACGAAGGTATGACATCTGTACAAAAATGAACTGTTGGGAAATGAAATGAAAGGAGCTTAACCCTTAGACCGCTATCTTATTTTTTCTGTCGTCTGCTGTTTATTTTCTATTTTCCATTTTTGTCATCAAAAACATGCTTTGACAGCACTTAAGAATAATTTACAACATGCTTTGACAGCACTTCAGAATCATTTCCTTTGGAAATGATTCTGAAGTGCTGTCAAAGCATGTTTTTTTTTAGAAATAAGGCAAGATATAAAAGCAACAGCGGATGACAATTGTTGTGAGTAGCGGTCTAAGGGTTAATGTGAGAATATCTGAAACTTTCTTGAAATCATTTCAAAGAGCAACTGCATTTTTCATAAATGATGTCAAAGGGTGATGATAACGTCTGATATGTGCTGAGGTTCAGAAAATAAATCTTTATCAGCTCCAAAATTTATTGTTTGTTTGTTTGTTTATTGGTGTTTAACGGCCTATCAACAGCTAAGGTCATGTACGGCCGGGCAAACGGGTTCGATCCCGTTTTAACCTGCTGCATTGGGGGGAAAATCCCAAAATCAGAATGGAATACACGTATTTACATCGAGAAAAAATATATTCTGTCTGAAATTAGAATAACCTGACCTGGTGCCAGGTCCATACCACACCACACCAAAGTCACTTGGCCCCTTCCCCTAAAATAGGATTACGAATAATCGTAAGGGGTATAGCCAGATTCAACTGTCACATACAAAATGCCAAAGACGTATGTGAGGGCCAAACCAGGTCTCCAGTCGGAAGTCCGTTAAGGATGAACCCCGATCGTTAAATTACCCATCGCATTCTCCCACCTGCCACCCACCCAAAATTTATTGAAAATGGTTGAATTTCAAAATATATGAGTCAAAAAGAGGCTTATTATTGAGTAGCTCTAGATCAGCCTGCACTTCTGCATGTTCTTTTTGTATCTGTATCATTTCTCCACCAACCCAGAGATGGCCTAAATTACCTAAGGCATTGAAAGGCATGTTAAACTCCAATCAATGGAGGTATACATCAATCAAAGTGTGGCTTAACCCGGTTTATGCTGAACATACATGTGTGCAATTATTTTCAGTATATATTGTTACCACTCATTTGAACCGTCTCGTCGAGACGGTTCAAATGAGTGGTAACAACATATATTTTCATTGAGAAATAAAGAAAATAGAAACAAATGTCGATACCCGTAATTCGGCATCCACAATAAATGGGTTAAAAAACACGATGAATCATTATCGTATGACGGAAATGTGTAAAGATCACAAAAATAAGAATGAACGCAAGGTGATCAGCTGCTTGTAACTATTGTAACTAACCTGTACGTATAGCAGTGCCGTAGCCACATTGAGGCACACCGAGGCACACCGAGGCGAGGCACACCGAGGCACACCGAGGCACACTGAGGCAACTGCATCGATGTAGTTTGCGGATTTTTTTATGCTTTCATCATAAAAGCAGATCGTGATTTGACTATTCATGACCATGTCTCCTTTAACGTTATTGCCTCGGTGTTTTTCAGGCTCTGGCTACGCCACTGTATATATTAATTAATTACATTAATTAATTAAATTGTATGTGTATATGTAATTATGTATTTAATAGGATTTGGTTTATATTCGGAGATGTACAGGATGAAACACATTGTTGAATGATTTTGAGTGATCTGAAATGTTGTCTGTATTGTCATTTGCAGTGTCAAGTTATGCATTTAGTCTTGTCTTGTGCTTTTGAGGACCTCATACACCATTTGTGAATGTGTGTGACCGGCGGGGAAGGGCCTATGGCTTTTGTACACAGAGATGAACCAGATCATCATGTGCATCTGCGCAGTCTGATTAAGGTCTACACTGTTTGCCATTCAGTCTGTAAAATGCTTACGGTATACCATGTTTGTGTCTTCTACTGTCAAGTGAGGCTAGGAAACGCGTACCATTATTCAGAAGTCTTGATATCAAACTCTAGCCTGATATTCTATTTGTCAGGTAACATTTATTTACGATGAAATGCAAAATGGCAACATTGTTGTCATTGGAAGGAACAACTTTTTTACTTTGCATCATTACACTGGCGTTATTCAATAACCTCATGTGGTGTTATTCGATGAAGGAAATGTCAGCAAAAGTAGTTTTGAATTTGGAATGACTGTGATGCATTAGAAGAATGTTAATTCTTTGCATGCTGGGTTTGGGCTATAAATAGTGAAAAAATAGTCATTATATTTATTTTGTTTCTCCCTATAAATATTTCAAATATGCATTGGAATATCATTAGAATTGAGTCTGGAGGACTTCTAGACATATTTACAGAGAGAAATGAGAAAAATACTCCCAATTTGTAGGCTGTTTGTGTTCACAGCTGTCATGAAAATAAAACCCAATACAAATTGTCATCGGCCTGTGTGTCTTTGGTCAATGCATAAGTGGTTTTCTGATAAATGTCATGTGTAGGTTGCAATAAAAAATGAATTACTCAATGTGTTTTTATGTACCCTGAAATAATTTACAGGGTACATATAGTCACCACACTGTCCGTAGATCTGTCATTCGATCCCTTGCTTGTTTGGGTGCATGGAAATAATAGAAAAGTTCCTTATTGGGTACACAAAACAAAAACGAAACACCCAAAAGTTCCCTGCCACAAGAATGTCCGTCTGTCCAAGATTTTGCCTTAAATTTTGCGGCTACCTACTGTTTCTGTTACTGCATGTTCTGTTACGGCTTGGCTTGAAACTTCATATATATTTATTTTTCATCATCCGCAATTTCATTCTATAGCCCACCCATGAGGCCCCTGTGCTCGCAAGAACATTCGCTAGGCACTAAGCAAAATGCGGATTACTTATATAAGACTGCATGCACACAAATAATTTGAAAGAGAGCCCCACTTATCAGAAACGAAATGTGACCCTGACTGGAGAAATGAAGATTTTGTAACCAGTGTAGACCCAGATCAGCCTGGACATCTGGGGGCCGTTTCACTAAGTACAAAATTATCATAGTCTGTAAATTTCACATTAACACTGTTGCATATGCAGCCGATGCTGCAGAAATGTAAATCTATCAATTGAAATTTCCAGACGATCCTAAATTTGCACTTATGAACATTTTAGTCGTACAAAGTTTAGTGAAACGGCCCCCTGCATATTTTCAAGGTCTGCAGTGTTCACCAGTCAATCAGTGAAACGCATATCATGCTTCTAGCAAACTATAGATTTTTATAAGACTAGTGGAGTTTGCTAGCAGATCAGGAGGTAGACTGGTCGGAAATGACATAACACTCATTTCTCCAGTCATTAATTAACCCTGTTTTGTCAGATCACAGCCAATTTGTGTCCCAGTCCTTTCTGAGTAAGTTTTCGAACTTTGTACTCAAAATTAGGCAGTTTGATTGGCCGAGACTGAGCTCAGTCTCGGCCAATCAAACTCCCTGATTTCAAGCATTCGCACAGAATACATGCTCAGAAAGCTTTACAATAATTCTAGACCTTGGACAGGCCATGCAATTCCATGCTATTTCTGTCAGGTAATTGGTTCATACATGAAGCTGGCGATTACCTTGTTTGCGGCAACGCTAGTTCAGCTGGGTAGGTATCTGTGTGGGACCGTCATTGCCGTGATTGTAGCGTCGTGTAACCCAGTCCCGATGCTTGTATTGTCGTTGCTTTGCGTTCGTTATTCTAGGTGGGACAGAGACAAAAAATCCCACTGCTATACAGCTTTGTTTGCTGCATCACAGCATTGCTATATGAAGATCAGCGATATTATTGTATACTGTAAACCCCCTATTATTAGATTTGATTTTGTTTTAGAAAACTGGTATCCGAAATCGGGACCCGAATATATGATTTGTGGAAACGCGTCTAGCGCGGGGTATGTAGCTAGCACAGCACAGGGCTTGAGAAACAACTGGTTACCATGACAATGTTAATAGCTCACCTGTCACTATGGTTATAATGCTTTTGAAATATGTATACTGGGACTTCTCTAAACCGGACACCCTGGAGAGATCCCAGGGTGTCCTGTTTAGAGAAGTTGCAGTAAACATGTATCCCGTTTTAAAAAACCAAGCTGCTAGGTCTTATAGAGGCTGAGCAGGGCTTGAGCTTGGCCAATGCCAGTGCTAAATTGTTAAAGTAAATGTTTAGCAAAAAAGTTTTATAGTCACTGCCCAGGTTGAAAAGATAATGAAAATAAAAATAACTATTTCTCAATGCTAAGATATTTTAATTTAGTCAACTTTTTTTCTATAAATTAAGCATGTAACTTTTATAACTGACTGATAAGGTGTAAAACTGTATATACATATATATATATAATCTTATAATCGGCAATGTATATACATAATTTAGGTACATCAAACTTGTACATGTAACGTATACGTAGGTTAATTCGTCATACGTGTGGACATATTGTGATGCTCCGATTGACAACCTGAAATCGTCGTTGCCATGGAAAGAGGAAGCAAGCTCCACACATTGTTAATAGTGCAATGGGCGGTTCTGTGTTTCTAGAGCATGTAGGTAATTAGACTGGTGTTTTATGTTTGACTGATTGAGGTTGTTAAATTGTAGATAAATTGCCAACGTCTAGACTTGCTACAAACCAATACCATCGGAAATGTTTGTGATTCACGTGCTTACAGGTATTCGTATTCTTCTGTGTGGCCCTTCCGTGCAAAAAACAGTATTAGAACAGACAGAGATACTCGACTGACGATATATAATATCTTCAAATAAATACTGATAAAACCTGTCATAACTGGTCTATGTTGTCTTGACCCATCTTGTTTCGGTGTCTATGACCCATTTTACAATGTCAATGTGTGAGCTATCGATGGGTAATGTTCCACTTGTGGACCCTTTTAGATCTGAATCACAGTTGCCAGTTCAACTCATCTCTCCTCAGCCGTTGTACATTGTATGGAATAACAGCAGACCCGTATTTCACCGGAAAATAATTAGGCCATTTTGCAACCAATCAAAAGCCCCAACATTCTAAAACTCTGTTTAAATGTCATAGTGTCACTTGAAAACCAGGTAAAGTCCATTCACTTATTATATGCACATTTCTACTTATGTGTCTTAAGCTATGGTGGTATACCATACCAACGCCATTTCCATAAAATGTACCAAACTGCGATAATGTAGTGTTCAATGTATGTACTTTAAATAAAATCCGAATGCACATCAAATAGAGGAAACCAAAGAACCAAGGTAAACAATTTGGTAATTATTTAAGGCCATATAAAAGAGGCAAGCGTGCAGCGGCAATCATAGTCTTCAACAGGCACTGAGGGCTTAGAAACATAAGAAATATGTAACATACAATGAAAGCAACGTCACAAAACATCAAAGCCAAATGAAGATCCCATAAACAATGGTCCTAGGAGCTGAAAAAACAAATACCGGTACATTGACATGTGATACTTTTATGAAAACATAGCATCAATGCACTGCACCGTCAGTGGGCAAATCTTCCCACTGGTGGGTTAAACCAGTTTATGTCTTTGCCGTCAAGTACCTCTGAATAATGTACATAATATAACAGTCTTCGTGATAGAAATGAGAACGTGGAAGGAAGAAATGACCTACCCAAAAAATGACAATATAGAGAAGTTTCGTCAATCAATCAGTCATAAATGTATAAAATATAGAATTCCCTTTGTCACAGTATGTAAGTCACTAAGACGAGACATTATGTAGCTGTGTCATGTTAACTCATTTATTAGACTGATGTTATGGTAAACTGGAGGTCATGTGTCCTGTGACATTTGGCCACAAAGTGGAACCCTGTAGCCTATTTCATCAACATTACAAAGTATACTTTAGTAGCAAAGTATACTTTGAGGGAGAAATTTTCAATTTTTTTAAACATTTATTAATTGTTATTATACTGAATTTATTACATTATCACAGCCATTTAATGGCTGTGATAATGTAATAAATTCAGTATAATAATTCTGCATACTTTTAATCATGAAATATATGCATTTGTTAGTTCTATATGAAATAATGCATTTCAAGAAAAATAAATGATTACTCCCTCAAAGTATACTTTGCAATGTTGATGAAATAGGCCCCTGGTATACTGATAGAACAACGTCAAATGTTGTCTGCCATTTGGGTTTCAGAAAAATTGTCAGTCACCGTGCAACGAAGCATGCAGGAGCAGTCACCAACCATAGGCCGGTCAATTACTGTGCCAACAGTGCGTTATGAAATGGAGGGGTCATATCCTCCGTCGATATACTCAAATATTTCCTGACAATCATTTTATGTAGATCAAGAAAGACACGACAACCTCTAATGACAGCCGTCATTTAATGTACAAATCAAGTACAATTGCAAAAATCCCGAGAGAAGCAGATATGACGACTTCACGATATGACGACTTAACCTTCATGTATGTTAGATCTAATATTCATGACCAACAGCAGCTCTACTAAACCATCAAGTGTGTAAGACAATACATTTATTATGTAATATATACATGTATTTAGAATTATTTTATCTACAATACTAGTGCATACAGTAATGTTTCTGTGTAATAAATAGTTGATGCAATTAATATGTAACACAATACATAGATTAATAAGTCAATAAATATGTAACATAATGTCTACACAATATTTTCTTCACTTTACACCATGATAACTGTTGTAAGATATTAAAATGTTAGAGAATTGTAATTGAAATAACACATTTCAAAAGCATGTGACAATAAATATGTGACAATTATATGCATGTGTAACGCAATAAATTAAATATATTATGATATTGGTACTAAATAAAGTATATACTTCAGATCAAATACTTTGATTTTACCAAGTAAATGACGAGCTATAGCATTTAAATTTTTGGTTGTATTCGTAAAAAAAATGCTTTTTCATATTCCACTATTTCATACGATTTTTTTTTAATATTGGCAAAATAAACCTGAATGTTAGGTTAACCCTTTCAACATTACAGACCTCTATCATAATGTTTGCAAACAGTGTAGATCCAGATGAGCTGGCTCGTTAAGATCATCAGGATCTGCACCATTTGCGAATATTTTCTAATTTTTAAAAAACAATACCCTTTTCTGATAAATGGAATAGTCTGAACAATAACATGGAAGTGTCCATTCCAGTTACTTAGGCTTAAAAGGGTTAACAAAATAAGCTACTGAAGACACTCCATTGTTAATAAATTTAGAAGAAAATAATATGTATACAAATTTCCATTCGTTCTGGTTCGCAGTATGTTGTATGGCAATACAAGTTGTTCATCATTTGCATTAAACTGGTGTAGATACAACATGGTAACATTTCGCTGCATGTTGCCACTTGTACCATGGCAACCAACAGTTGGTTCTCATTATGCCCAATGTGCGTTTCCTTTTTTTCTCCATCTTTCTTTGGTGCTCGAAATATTAGACATGGATAGTTGTCCATTTTAGAAACTTTCTTTAACACACAGCATCTATGATTCATCTCTGCTGCCATATAATCCATGCCATGCCAGCTAAGTGGACCTGGGGGCCGGCCGTTTCACTAAACTTCATACGACTAAAGTGTTTGTAAGTGCAAAATTACTATAGCCTGTAAATTTCACATTAACAATGTTTTCTTGTAAACAAGTATTTGATTTACATTTATTGAGCATAGGCTGCATATGCAGCCTATGCTCAATAAATGTAAATCCATCAATTGAAATATCCAGACGATCCTAAATTTGCACTTACGAACATTTTAGTCGTACACAGTTTAGTGAAACGGCCCCCCAGTGCCTGTGCCATACATTGTATGTACCACAGGTGGTCGGCATATTGAAAGGAATGTTTGTAGTCATTGTATAGTCAATGTATTTAGTTTATACTGTTTTAGACATGTAGAAAACAAAAACATGTGTAGTCATTGTATAGTCAATGTATTTATTTATAAATTTCTATTGAATATACAATGACTACAAATGTTTTTGTTTTCTACATGCATAACACAGTATATTACACTATCCTATCAACATGACGACCACCTGTGGTATGTACTCCATTCTCATGCTTGAAATTAGGCATTTGATTGGTCGAGGCTGAACAGTGCTCAGTTTCAACCAAGCAAAAAAAAAAAATGCCTGATTTCAAGTTTGAACTTGGAGCACATGCTCAGTAGCCGATTTCATCAAAATTTAGCAAAGTATACTTTGAGGGAGTAATCATTTATTTTTCCTGAAACGCATTATTTCATATAGAACTAACGACTGCATATATGTGATGATTAAAAGCATGCATAATTATTATACTGACTTTATTACATTATCACAGCCATTTTGGCTGTGATAATGTAATAAATTCAGTATAATAAAAATTAATAAATTTATCATAAAACTGAAAAAATTTCCCTCAAAGTATACTTTGCTAGAAAAGTATACTTTGCAATGTTGATGAAATAGGCTACAGATGGGTTCAGTTGTTTGTAACAAAATGGAATAATAATCATCCATTGTAATTCAAGGATGAAATATTTTTGTTGAAAAGTTTTATTTATTTCTCAAGGAAATTATATGTTGGCACCCTAATTTGAATGGAGACAGTTCAAATGAATGGTAACAATATATAGTTTTGTAAAGCAATACAGAAAATAGAGATTTTCTTTTGGAAAAGTATCATATGTGTACAGTGGAACCTCTCTAAACCAGAAACCCTGGGAGTCGGTTTAGAGATGTTACTCTGTAATTAAGCACTCTTTGAAGATATTTTGTCATTTTAAATCATGAACAGACACAACAATGAATTACAGTGCAACACATCTAAATTGAGCACAATGGAGTCCCCTGGGTGTCATGTTTAGCCCTTCCTACGCTAGAGACGGAAATTGCCGTCTGCTGTTTTTCGTTTTTGCTTTAATTCTTACCAAAAAACAGGTTTTGACAGCACATGAGAATCGTCTCCACTGGAGACGATTCTAAATCGTCTCCACTGGACACGTGCTGTCAGAACCGGTTTTTGTCGAGAAATATTGAAAATAATACATTTCCAGCAGACGGCAACATTTAATTCAGCGTAGTAAGGGTTAGGGAGGTTCCACTGTATTACTGTAGTTAAATCCCATCTGTAATGGCTTAATTACAGTGAAACCCCTGAAAACATGACAGGGGTAATCATCACGTGCGTGCAGATTTCCTGTACGTATGGAATCGCATATTTTTGGCAGTTGATATGATTCAAATCCACAGTGCATGCTTTTTTCCTCTTATGAGCCAGTGCATATGACGTCTTGTCACAGAGAAAGATTTAAAACTTTAAATATCTGTATTACATTGAAAATCAGTTCACATTCCCAAATGCAGTTTGACATGTACATGCATACTGACTTTCAACATTTGTGGTTTCGTGATTTGTGATCATATGCGGTCATATGCACTGTCTCTATTAATCTTGTAACATGTATTTTTCCTATATCAGGGTTTAGGCAAGAAGCCATACTAATGTTTTATGTATACTCAACAGGGTAAAGCATAAGTATAACAAACTGTCAGTCTGCCTCATGGGTTTACCATTAACCCATTACATTTATTTTCGTTATTTCTCAATGAAAGTATATGTTGTGACCACTCATTTGAACCGTCTCGAGGAGATATAAAGAAAATATTTATGATTTCCCCCAATCAAAATGGCATATCCTCAGCATGGAATGGGTTAAAGTAGGAAAGTAAGCTTATTAACCCTTACAATGCTGAATTAAATTTTATCGTCGGCTGTTTATTTTCTATTTTCATTTTTTGTCGTTAAAAACTTGATTTGACAGCACTTTAGAATCACTTGCAATGGAAATAATTTCCAATGGAAATGATTCTAAAGTGCTGTCAAACCATGTTTATATTGAGAAAGAAAAAAAGTATAAACCAACAGCAGACAATAATTTTATTTTCGTTCCCCCCCCCCCACCTCCCCTCCCCCTTCTGAGAGATGAACCCAGCACTGTGTATGCTGTACCTTCACTATGGATCTAAGTAAGCATAAATGTGCCCGTGAAGGGAGAAATTTGGCTTATGTAATTTCAAGGTAGGGGATCACATGGTTTCCGAACAGCATGACGTCATGTTTTTTTAGATGTGTTTACAGTA
Organism: Conchocele bisecta; assembly: GCA_029237695.1. Classification (NCBI taxonomy): domain Eukaryota; kingdom Metazoa; phylum Mollusca; class Bivalvia; order Lucinida; family Thyasiridae; genus Conchocele; species Conchocele bisecta. The sequence continues at coordinate 61,933,872 of CM055269.1, forward strand.
GATTTCCTTTAATATCTTGCTAATGGAATGACATATTTTTATGAAATATACCGCAGAAAATGCGGTACACGTTGCCCTTTATCGTATAGGCGGCTTTAATCTCATAATTCTGTCGTTTTGACGAAGAATCGGGTACCGTAAATGTAAATAAAAACTAGAGAATGTGAATGTAAGAAATAAACGGTACTCGATTCTTTGTGAAATTTATAAGTTATTGTAAAGAACTTTCAGAGCACCTATAAAACACATATGCCATCGTATTTGGTGTGCTACATATCATCAAAATCCGTCCGTTTGTTATGAAAATTTTAATGAAAATCTACTGTAAAAATGACGTCACAGATTACGTCACTTCGGAAAATCGGGTTCGGAAACCACGTGATCACTAACCTTGAATTTGTGACCAATGTAGCTCAAATAGCACATTTCTATAGCCTGATAGCGATCTACATTGCTTTTCAAAATCATAACTGGTGTTTCATTAACAGAATCTCGAAACAGTGCCTGATCAGACTGTGCAGATCTACACAGGTCACAAAACCCATAAGCCCCATTTCTCCAGACACACCCACATATATAATCAACGGACCGGGATATGTTAATTTCCGACCATTCCAATCATCTCAAAATGATTTTCAGACTAGTCCATTTATAAGAAGGAGGTGTTTTTTTTGTCATATATGAAAAGTACTTGCAAAAAGTGCAGATTCTGATGAGACGGCTCGTTACGAGCCGGCTCATCTGGATCTACACTGTTTGCAAACACAGCTAAAGTGGTCTGTAGTGTTGAAAGGGTTAACTTTTAAAAGGCGGGAAAACAGTAAATGTATTTGTCATGTGAACGTTCCTCATGCACTGTCGGGGAGGGGATTTGCTTCATAGGCCAATGCCATTGCTTGTTGCCATAGAAACCATTTTGATGTAATGATCCCATATCGCTGTTCAACTGACATTGACTGAAGCGGCCAATCTGTTTGATGAAAGTTTTAACTCTTAGAACGCGGGAAACGTAAATTGTCATCTGCTGTCGATTTATGGTTTGGTCTTCTTTCTCAATGAAAACATGGTTTGACAACACTTTAGAATCAGTTCCATTGGAAATTGTTCTAAATTGTTGTCAAAACATTGGTTTTGATGAGAAAAATGGAAAATATAAATTAAACAGCTGACGACAAATATTAATTCAGAACTGTAAGGGTTAATACACCCTGCATTTTTTGCACATGCCACTTGCTCATAACATGTGCCAGGCATTCGTCGTGTTTCTTCTTTCGTCGGTATTGCTATAATTGAATGGCGCTGGTAATACTGAATACATTACAATGATTACTTCCCTTGAGATTAAGATAACGCCATTTGCTTCGTTGTCTAAAGTAGCTTCTGGTCGGACACAAGCTCGTATTGTAACAAAATAACATGTTTAATATCGTAATTTTCGATGCATTCTATGTATTTCTGCAGGATAACGATAATTCTCAAATGAACATATGAGCTTGCCACTTTAATATTAACTCTTTGCATTCTAGCGGCGAAAATATCTGCGAAACAAATTAGGACTATACGTTTTATTTCTCTCTGTAAATATGTCTTGGAATTTCATTAGAATTAAGTCCTCAGGACTCAATTTCTAATGAAATTCCAAAACATATTCATGATATTTTCAAGGAGAAATAAAAGAAAATATGTTGAATTTTTGTCCGCTAGTTTTGAACTATTTATAGCCCACACATTTCCCATCATGCAAAGAGTTAATTAAACACATTACTTTATTTGTTATGATACAAGGTTGTGTCTGACGTAATTGTGTATTTGCATAATTATGTACTAACTATGCTATTTCAGCAAGATAACAATAATTCTGAAATGAAAATTTGCACTTTTTGCCAAAATATTTACATTAGCGTTAATAAAATCGCGTAATTTGTTGATCTGTAGCCGATTTCATCAACATTGCAAAGTATACTTTACTAGCAAAGTATACTTTGAGGGAGTAATCATTTATTTTTCCTGAAATGCATTATTTCATATAGAACTAACAAATGCATGTATTTCATGATTAAAAGTATGCAGAATTATTATACTGAATTTATTACATTATCACAGCCATTAAATGGCTGTGATAATGTAATAAATTCAGTATAATAAAAATAAATAAATTTTTCAAAAAATTTAAAATTTCTCCCTCAAAGTATACTTTGCTACTAAAGTATACTTTGCAATGTTGATGCAATAGGCTACTGGTCCTGATTGATCAAGTATTGATAGGTTGAAATAGGCTACTGAGGTCGTGTCCAACCAAAGCCTAGTTGTTCATATATAGTTATACCGATGAAAGCTAAACATGCCTGTGGTATCAATACATTGGCAGCATATAGCTTCATGTGTCTTCATTACATTAACCCTTAAACCGCTACTCACAACAATTTTTGTCTGCTGTTGCTTTTATATCTTGCCTTATTTCTCAATAAAAACATGGTTTGATAGCACTTCATAATCATTTCCAATGGAAATGATTCTGAAGTGCTGTCAAAGCATGTTGTAAATTATTCTAATGTGCTGTCAAAGCATGTTTTTCATGATAAAAATGGTATATAGAAAATAAACAGCAGACAACAACAAAAATAAGATAGTGGTGTAAGGATTAATACATTCTGGTACTTGAAACACGTAATTTATACATGTAGCTGAAAATGGTTTTGAAAATCAGTAATATTGACTATAAACGATAGTAATTTGGCAAACAAAGTCAAACTTCCAACATAATTTAATGATTTTTGTCGAGCCTGCTTGCGGAAAGCGAGACATATTGTGATCACAATGACATCCGGGTGTCCGTGCGTGCATCCGTGCGTCCGTCCGTCCGAAATCTGCGTTAAAGTTTTTAAATAACTTATATCTCTGCAGTACTAAGTCACATTGACTTGAAACTTCATATGTTTATTAGTCATCATCCATATATTCATGCTGTGTCCCACTCATGCGGCCCCTGTGCCCAAGGTCAAGGTCAAATGCCTCGGCGGTCTCGACATGCGGGCCGCGTCCATCTGGTGTAATTTAACATGCACAAATACATTTGTAATGAATACAGTTATAACCTCTTAGATAACCTTGTATGTTTGCACCTGCACTATGTAAGCACAATTTAAGGACCCGTTCTATACATGATCATCGTTTGATTCAAAGATAATTGCTTCGTAAATGTAATAGAATATATGTATAACATATACATTGTATGTGAAATACTGCCTCGTTACTGTATCTATACGGCACATGGAGGACCAAGTCGACCATCTGTAATCCAGCCATCAGCCAGTTTCACCTGTTCTGCCGTTTGACAAAGAACTCAAAATGTGAAACATATGATATAATGTAGCTAATCACATGTAGAAAATCCAGGAGAACGGACTCCTATCAATTATATTACACCAAACTGTAAAATATGTCAGTTTTCTGGACAGGGTTGTGCCTGTGTTTTTAACAACATGATCCACCATTATAAATATCCTCATACACAGAAAATCACAGTGTTTTCACTTATCCTGGCATACTACACAACACATACCATATATATACCATACCCACTTCTGTACTCTGTTATTAGCTATCAATATCCAGTGACATGCAAGCAGTTACCTGGGTGTATTGTACCTGGTGTCTACTCACCTACTATTCGAGTAAATATGGCTTTACCTATGGGTAGTGTGTCCACTAACATAGGCTGTGCATTAGATTGAAAGATTTACACATCAAATATCTCGTCTTTTGTATAATTTGCTGACATAGTAGTTATAGCTTGCCGTTGTCATATCTATCTATTATGTATTGCACCAAATTTTATTTGGTTTACTGTCATATTATTTGCTGTATGTTTCAAATGCACAAAGTGGTGAAACTGTATGATGGCTTGTACATACAAAGATGGCGGAGATGGCAACACAATGCTCCATATAGTATACAGTAACAAGACAATATTCACATAATTATGTTATATTCAAATATCACATCACTCTTATAAAGCAATTATCATTGAAGTCAAGTGTATCTATCACCTAATACCTTAAAATCATACTTTGTGTTACCACATAAAGTCATTTATTTCTGCAACAGTATATATAGGATGAAGAATCTCTTATCTGACTCACTACTGTTGCAGTCTAGATACAAGGAGTGTAACTCAGTCTAAATCAGTTTAACTCTTTGCATGCTAGCGGCGAAAATATCCGCCAAACAAATTAGGAGTATATGTTTTATTTCTCTCTGTAAATATGTCTTGAAATTTCATTAGAATTGTGTCCTCTGGACACAATTCTAATGAAATTCCAAGACATATTCATGACATTTATAAGGAGAAATGAAAGAAAATATAATGAATTGTCATCTGCTATTTTTGAACTATTTATAGCCCACACATTTCCCAGCATGCAAAGAGTTAAGGACCCATTCTATACTTGATCATTGTTTGATTCAAAGATAAATTCTTCCTAAATGTGATGGGATATATGTTTTACATGTATGTGAACATCAGCTTGTTACTGTATACTATGCGATGCATGGAGTTGCTGTGTCAGCCATCTTAGTGTGTACAAGCCATCAGTTAGTTTTATCTCTTGTTGCATTTGACACATACCACAAATAATATGACATATACATAAATACAATTTGATGCAAAATCTTCTACAGATGTTAAACAGCAATGCCCTATGGGTTGTACTCATCACACTTATATACAAAGTCTGGATTTCTGAAGAGTTTGTTGACATGTTGTTAAAAGTTTTGAGAATCCAGTAATGGCTGTGTAACACTCAGGGCCCGGTTGCTCAAAACATCCGTTAGCTTAACGGACTGTTAAATCCTTAACTGAATGGTTAAAATCTCTGTTTTAACAGAGATTTTAACCATTCAGTTAAGGATTTAACAGTCCGTTAAGGATTTAACAGTCCGTTAAGCTAACTGGTGTTTTGAACAACCGGGCCCTGATAAATACACAGTGCTGTCAATGTTTACCTGTATTACTACCATACATACTGTGTCAAATCCAGTGACATGTAAGCAGTTATGAGTGTATTTTCACTTTTGTCTTACTCGCCTACTATGCACGTAGATATGGCTTTACACTAACAAACTGCACCAGATTGAAAAGTTTACACATTGAAATATATTTTGATATTGATGGGAAAAATGCTCAGGTATCTCGTCTTTTGTATAGTTTTCTGGCATAATATTTATAGCACACTGTTTTCATATCTGTCTATGATGTATTGCACAACATGCTATTACTTTTACTGTCATATTATTTGCTGTATGTGTCAAACGGTCAAAGTGGTGCATGCACAGATGGCGGAGATGGCAACTCAATGTACCATATAGTATACAGTAACAAGACAATATTCACATATCTTATATTCATATATCACATCACTCTTATGAAGCAATTATGATTGAAGCTAAGTGTGTCTTTCTATGACCTAATTCCTTAAAATACATGTAGTACATAAATGTATTTGTGTATGTCAATTGTCTTGTCTGTATGAAGCACTTGTTTCTCTAATTACTCTTTGCACTAAAAATTGTCATACCAACTTTTCTATACCTTATTTATATATTTCACCTCTTTACATGCTATTAGCTAAAACCATGTAAATGGGCACTCGGCTTGATAAACAGGCCATTTATAGCAAGTGTAGCTCGTTTATCACTACAGAAGGTTATTCCAGAAATTGGTCGAAACTGATATTCAAGGCATAAAGTGTGTGAGTGACTGAATCACAACCATTGTCGGCCCGATTTCACTAACATTTCAAAATATACTTATCTAGCAAAGTATACTTTGAGGGAGACATTTTCAATTTTAGGATAAATTTATTATTTTTTATTATACTGAATTTATTACATTATCACAGCCATTTTGGCTGTGATAATGTAATAAATTCAGTATAAAATGGCTGTGATAATGTATAATAATACTTTTAATCATCAAATATATGCAGTCGTTAGTTCTATATGAAATAATGCATTTCAGGAAAAATAAATGATTACTCCCTCAAAGTATACTTTGCTAGAAAAGTATACTTTGCAATGTTGGTGAAATCGGCTACTGACCAGGCTGCACGCTGAACTGGGGCTGGTTGCAAGACTGACTGAATCACAACCATTGTCGGCCCTGACCAGGCTGCACATATGTGCACGCTGAACTGGGGCTGGTTGCAAGACTGACTGAATCACAACCATTGTCGGCCCTGACCAGGCTGCACATATGTGCACGCTGAACTGGGGCTGGTTGCCAGACTGACTGAATCACAACCATTGTCGGCCCTGACCAGGCTGTACATATGTACACGCTGAACTGGGGCTGGTTGCAAGACTGACTGAATCACAACCATTGTCGGCCCTGACCAGGCTGCACAGATGTGCACGCTGAACTGGGGCTGGTTGAAAATGTCATATGAGACACGCTCTTTCCCCCCATGTTAAATTGCCATTTACAAGGTGTATGATCACGTGGTACTAAGAACAACAACAACAAGTACTGAAACTTCCAGAATCCATCTGATTGAAAGTGCGTATTCTTTTATATTGTTCTTATTGCGTAACGGATTTTGATGAAATATGGCGCATCAAACGTGTCTTGTTAAGCTGCGTTTGGTGGTCTCTGTATTTTCGCCCAAACTTCTGTCGTTTTGCGAAGAATCGATTTCCGTGTCTCTGACACGGAAATCGATTCTTTGCAAAAACGACATAAGTCTGTGCCAAACTCTCTGGACCACCAAATGCATCTCATGAAAACGCGTTTGCTGCGCCATATTTCATCAAAATCCGTTGCATATTAAGGAAAATATCAAATAATACTTACTTTGGAGTGGGCGACATTGTTGTTGTTGTAACCACGTGATCATGCACCTTGATATAGGTCCTAATACACCATTATTTCGTAATAAAATCAATATTTGACCAAATTTCATGAAAAATAAAGAAGGCTCATTGTTAAATTTTGCTAAAATTTACTATTATCCCCAAAAAATAGTTTTTACATTGTGGATGCATCCGTAAAATTTGGGCAAAATTTGTGAAAGACAGTACCGTATACAGTTAGTTCATGGTCATTTGGGCAACTGTCAAAACTATTGCCCCGAGATGCTGTGGACGACCAGAAGTACTATTGCCCGGAGGGGCAATATGTTTTTACTGTTCCACGAATGACCATGAAATAACTGTTTATTACTCAACCTGTAATGAACGTAAATTTGGCGTGGGGCGCATCGACTGACCCATCTAAATTACTTTTAATGTTCTGACGTAATCTTCGACAAAAATAATAACGTCATGATTTTCAGGGGTGAAATAGTTTTGACTATTGCCCAGGCACGTCAAAACACAGGGAATTAGTAAAAACTATAGAATATATAGGGAGTTTGGTAATAATAGTATATATTAGCCATAACAGTATTATTTCTTCTCCTTATTTTTTTTTTTTATTAGATGTACAGAGCTCCAGATAAGCTGCGTATTTGCTTAAATACCCAATTAAAATTGCCAAAAACCCAATTGAAATCAGAAGTAGCGGGTATCAAAAAGCAATTACAATTTTGTGGTACATTTATCATGCTGCAGAAAACAATAAACAGACATAGCATATTTTTCTTATTTTCAATGAAAACACATCTTGGTATTTCATTAGAATTATCTCCAAGGAGACAATTCTAATGAAATGCCAAGACATGTTTTCATTTCGAAGCAAACTATTCAATAACTACTGTCTGTTGATGTGTAAACAGTAGTGTGATTTTATTTTACCCAATTAAAATGTTGAAATACCCAATTGCTTCAGAAATGCTGGAATGAATACTCAATTACTGATTCCTTATCTGCATGTACAAACACCATGCAATCATATCAAATATCATTTGCTTAACTTTTTCAATAATATGCAAAGATGTCAATATAAATTACATAGTGTCCTAGACTAAACCTAGCGACCTTCACACACGACCTTTACACACGCACGTGAACCATGTAAACATTGCCCAGCAAGTGGTCACCGAGTGTCACGGAATTGGCACCTCGACACATGCTCACATTTACGTTAATAAATGAAACTCACCAAGACTGAATTTAATATTTGGAGAAAGAATCTGTAATGCAAGTATATTCTCAATAATAACATAAACAGTTTGTTCGACCCCAATGCATAAACATTCGTTTTTAGCTCGCCTGCACGAAGTGCAGAAGAGCTTATGGCATACCTCCGGTGTCGTTGGCGTCGTCGGCGTCCACAAACTTAATGTTGGGGTAAATGTCTTATAACTTCTGTTTCCTTTCATGGAACACCTTGTTATTTCATACATACATTCCTCAGATGACCCTCTATCATGCTGTAGCAAATCCACGACCCACCACCCAACCCTTACCCCAAGGTTAAGGTCACAAACTTAGCATGTTCATAAACTTAACATTGGGGTAAATGTTGTGTAACTTCTGTTTATTTACAGGGAATGCCTTCATATTTCATACATGCATTCATCTGATGACCCTCCATCATGCTGTAGCAAATCCACGATCCAACACCCAACCCTTACCCCAAGGTCAAGGTCACAAACTTAGCATGTTCATAAACTTAAAGTTGGGGTAAATGTTGTGTAACTTCTGTTTATTTACAGGGAATATCTTCATATTTCATACATGCATTCATCTGATGATACTCTTATCGTACTATAGCAAATCCATGACCCACCTCCCACCCCTTTCCCCAAGGTCAAGGTCACAAACTTAGCACATTCATAAACTTAACGTTGGGGTAAATGTCTTATAACATCTGTTTCCTTTCATGGAACGCCTTGATATTTCATACATGCATTCATCTGATGATACTCTATTGTGCTATAGCAAATCCACGACCCACCCCTTACCCCAAGGTCAAGGTCACAAACTTAGCACATTCATAAACTTAACGTTGGGGTAAATGTCTTATAACATCTGTTTTCTTTCATTGAACGCCTTGATATTTCATACATGCATTCCTCAGATGACCCTCTATCATGCTGTAGCAAATCCACGACTCGCCACCCAACCCTTACCCCAAGGTCAAGGTCACAAACCTAGCACATTCATAAACTTAACGTTGGGGTAAATGTTGTGTAACTTCTGTTTATTTACAGGAAATACCTTCATATTTCATACATGCATTCATCTGATGATACTCTATCGTACTATAGCAAATACATGACCCACCTCCCACCCCTTTCCCCAAGGTCAAGGTCACAAACTTAGCACATTCATAAACTTAACGTTGGGTACATGTCTTATAACATCCATTTTCTTTCATGGAACGCCTTGATATTTCATACATGCATTCCTCAGATGACCCTCTATCATGCTGTAGCAAATCCACGACTCGCCACCCAACCCTTACCCCAAGGTCAAGGTCACAAACCTAGCACATTCATAAACTTAATGTTGGGGTAAATGTCTTATAACATCTGTTTCCTTTCTTGGAACTCCTTGATATTTCATACATGCATTCATCTGATGATACCCTATCGTGCTATCGTAAATCCATGACCCACCGCCCACCGCCCACCCCTTACCCCAAGGTCAAGGTAAAAAACTTAGCACATTCATAAACTTAACGTTAGGGTAAATGTCTGATAACATCTGTTTCCTTTCATGGAACGCCTTGATATTTCATACATGCATTCAATTCATCTGATAATACTCTATTGTGCTATAGCAAATCCTCGACCCACCCCTTACCCCAAGGTCAAGGTCACAAACTTAGCACATTCATAAACTTAACGTTGGGGTAAATGTCTTATACCATCTGTTTCCTTTCTTGGAACTCCTTGATATTTCATACATGCATTCATCTGATGATACCCTATCGTGCTATCGCAAATCCATAACCCACCGCCCACCACCCACACCCACCACCCACCACCCCCCACCCCTTACCCCAAGGTCAGGTAACAAACTTGGCACATTCATAAACTTAACGTTGGGGTAAATGTCTTATAAAATCCGTTTCCTTTCATGGAACGCCTTGATATTTCATACATACATTCAAATCATCTGATGATACTCTATTGTGCTATAGCAAATCCACGACCCACCCCTTTCCCCAAGGTCAAGGTCACAAACTTAGCACATTCATAAACTTAACGTTGGGGTAAATGTCTTATAACATCTGTTTTCTTTCATGGAACGCCTTGATATTTCATACATGCATTCCTCAGATGACCCTCTATCATGCTGTAGTAAATCCACAACTCGCCACCCAACCCTTACCCCAAGGTCAAGGTCACAAACCTAGCACATTCATAAACTTAACGTTGGGGTAAATGTTGTGTAATTTCTGTTTATTTACAGGGAATACCTTCATATTTCATACATGCATTCATCTGATGATACTCTTATCGTACTATAGCAAATCCATGACCCACCTCCCACCCCTTTCCCCAAGGTCAAGGTCACAAACTTAGCACATTCATAAACTTAACATTGGGTAAATGTCTTATAACATCTGTTTTCTTTCATGGAACGCCTTGATATTTCATACATGCATTCCTCAGATGACCCTCTATCATGCTGTAGCAAATCCACGACTCGCCACCCAACCCTTATCCCAAGGTCAAGGTCACAAACCTAGCACATTCATAAACTTAACGTTGGGGTAAATGTTGTGTAACTTCTGTTTATTTTTAAGGAATACCTTCATATTTCATACATGCATTCATCTGATGATACTCTATTGTACTATAGCAAATCCATGACCCACCTCCCACCCCTTTCCCCAAGGTCAAGGTCACAAACTTAGCACATTCATGAACTTAACGTTGGGGTAAATGTCTTCTAACATCTGTTTCCTTTCATGGAACGCCTTGATATTTCATACATGCATTCCTCATATGACCCTCTATCATGCTGTAGCAAATCCACAACCCACCACCCAACCCTTACCCCAAGGTCAAGGTCACAAACTTAGCATGTTCATAAACTTAACGTTGGGGTAAATGTTGTGTAACTTCTGTTTCTTTACAGGGAACGCTTTGATATTTCATACATGCATTCATCTGATGATCCTCTATTGTTCTACAGCAAATCCATGACCCACCCCCCACCCTTTTCTCCAAGGTCAAGGTCACAAACTTAGCACATTCATACATGCATTCCTCATGTGAATAGCTATCATGCTGTAGAAAATCACCAACGTAGTGCGTTCATAAACTTAACGTTGGGTTAAATTTTGTTTTACTTCTGTTTTCAGGGAGTGCATTGATATTTCATACATGCATTCATCTTAATATGCTATATTATGCTATAGCAAACCCACGACCCACCTTGCACCCCTTAACCCAAGGTCAAGTTATATAATATTCATGTTTTTTTATGCAACTGTGCCAAGTTTGAGTGAAGGCTGCCAACAGGCGAGCTTCGTTGTCTTCTGACAACTCTTGTTATGTATACACACAGGTAGGGTCGAGATTTTTTATGTGGCTTCAACATTGTGACTTACTGACCTCTAATTTTGTTCGAACTTGTGATGTAAACAATGCAGTGTGCATGCGAGTAGCTAAAAACTTTTGGGTGTCGCAGAACTGGGTATGTCGCTGAACTGGGTACGACACTGTACCTAAAATGTGCGCGATTTTTCATGAAATATATTTACAGAAACCGTGATATTTTCTGTAAATGACATTGAAAGATGACAATATTTTTATAACTTTCGATGTCATTTACGGAAAATATCATAAATTTTGTAAATATTTTTCATCAGGTATCGCACATGTTCTTAGATACAAAATCACATGGCGTGTCTCATATGTCATTTTGCACAGCTGTCGGCCAATATACAGTGCACTGTAGGAGAAACTGACCTGACCATAGTGAAGTCATTCATATAAAACTGTCCGAGTTTACATGTATACTTGAGTCTCATCCGCGAAAGCTGGAAGTTTGATCGGGCGAGGCTGAGCTGTGCTCTATCGGGCGAGGCTGAGCTGTGCTCTGTCTCATCCATCCAAATTGTTTGATTTTGGATATAAATTTTAAGGATGAGATTAGAAGTTTTTATAATCGTAGGCTCAGATCCTGTGGTAATCTAACGTTTTGAGGACCAGTAGCCGATTTCACCAACATGGCAAAGTATACTTATCTGGCAAAGTATACTTTGAGGGAGAAACTTTCAATTTAAGGATAAATTTAGTAATTGTTATTATACTGAATGTATTACATTATCACAGCCATTTTGGCTGTGATAATGTAATAAATTCAGTATAATAATTCTGCATGCTTTTAATCATCAAATATATGTAGTCGTTAGTTCTATATGAAATAATGCATTTCGGGAAAAATAAATGATTAGTCCCTCAAAGTATACTTTGCTAGATGAGTATACTTTGCAATTTTACTGAAATCGGCTACAGGTTTCGAAATTTCTGCTTGGAATCGAGCAGTTTGGTTGACTGACCCTGAGGCTCAGCCAGTTTCATAAACCTTTAATCCTATCTGTGTAGTCGAACAATGCCTACATGTTGGCCATTTCTAGTTGTCATAGTGGTCCCAATGAACAATTAACCCTTTCACCCCTAAATAACTGGAATGTAATTTGATATGTTAATTTTGCAACCAATCCAATTGTCACAAAATGATCTTCAGACTAGTCCATTTATGAAAAGGGGGTGTTTTTGTTCTCAAAAATAAGGAAATTACTTGCAAAAAGTGCAGATCCTGATGAGACGGTACGTCACGAGCCGGCTCATCTGGATCTACACTGTTTGCCAATACCACTATACAGGCCTGTGTTGTTGAAAGGGTTAATCCTCTCTGTGTAGTCAAACAATGCCTACACTGTTGAATCCTTTTAGTTGTCATAGTGGTCCCAATGACTTAATATCAAGCAGCAAGAAAGTGCCAACAGATCAGAGGCCCGTTTCACTAAATTTTGTTCGACTAAAATGTTTGTAAGTGCAAATTTAGGATCGTCTGGAAATTTCAATTGGTGGATTTACATTTATTGAGCATAGGCTGCATATGCAGCCTATGCTCAATAAATGTAAATCCAATAATTGTTTACAAGAACACATTGTTAATCTGAAATTTAAATTTGTTAATCATAATTTTGCACTAACGAACATTTTAGTCGTATAAAGTTTAGTGAAACGGGCACCAGGAGACAGTTTGGTCAAAAACGGAGTGGCCCAACTAGTACAATATAAATGTAGTAGTGTTTTCTTTTCCAGATTGATATAGCACACTTTTATTAAATGCACATCTTTCATCTTTCTTCAATAGATTGCACTAGCACAGAACCTTGTCTATTTAATTCTATTTGATTAATTATTATATAAATGCATTTTTGTCGCGCCTGCTTTAGCAGAGGCGCGACTATAGTCGGCGCTTTTTCCGTCGTCCGTGTCGTCGTCGTCCATTTTTTTTGTAAGGCAAATGCGTTAAAGTTATTGTTTTTTTACAACACGGTCAAATGCCTCGGCAGGCGCGATACCGCTTCCGTGGCGGAATTCTTGTTCTTTGAATAATTAAATGTTGATTATGAATTGTGTTATGATTTCATGATATTATTTTAGATTGAATTTCCAACTTGCTGCAACATGTAATATGTATTTGAAAGAAAGAAATATTTATTTCAAAATAAATGATAAATTTATTTGCAGCCAAGGTTTTTCTAAATTGGAAATAAATTGTTTCAAAAGTTGTTGTAATCACACATACTTGTACTAGTCATTTTCAACCTGTAAAGTAGAAATTGTGCACACCTTAGCATGCAATGGTCAGGCTAAACAATTTAAAAAGCAGTTAAAATGAGAGTATCATTAACATTAACAAGATTACATACACAACGTCTGCAATTATTTTTACCCAATGTTTGTAATCCTTTATTTCAGTATATGCCCAGAAGGTTACATGTGTAAGCCTCAACGAAGTTCCAACCCGAATCACAACTACACGGCTTTTGATAACTTTGGCATGGCGTTACTTTGTGCCTTCCGTCTGATGACGCAGGATTACTGGGAAAATCTCTACATGTTGGTACGTTACTGCCATGCCGTGTTTGAATGTTACGTTAGGTCATATCACATTGTTTCTTTGTTAAGCGTCTGCGTGCGGGTAGGTTTTGAGAGTGGTTTTTTAAAAAAACAAACACACTGTATGCTATTTAAAACTATTTGCTGGTGAAGTAATAGGATTGCGGACTTGTCCAAGGTTTCAATCTGTTCATGAATTGACACTTACTAATAAGTTTAATCAGTTTATATTTTCTTCTTATTTTTTTTCTGAAGTTTGATGGCGGCAATTTAAATTCATGTTAAAAAGTTCCTCAACACATTGGTTGAGGAAGTTATTAACATAAATTTACCTTTGTTTTTTTTCAAAGCCTTGGTTGTTTTTACCGGATATGTTTTTTTGGATAGTGTTTCACATTTTATATCTGCAGAAATAGAGGTGACATTGAGATATTGAAGATTTCTTTTGTTGAATAGTTATTTGTTCCATAAATGTTAGAAATAATATATTTATTATTCTTTGTTGCAAATTCTAGGCATTGCATTGGTCAATTTCATATCGGGTGATAAAAGCACTTCACAACGGAGCGGGCAATATTAGAGGGAATATTACAATGTTACCCTCCCGTCCAGAAAATACCTGAAGCGTAATTACGGAAACACCCAGTCATGTTGGACTGCCTCGGTGTTTATCTAAAATAGAAAGCAAAAATGTGAAGGCATATGAAATGAAATGACTATAGACGATTGGCTGGTACCCTGTTCGAGCCAATCATGTTGTATTATTACAATAAAAACTGGGTACGACCAGCATTCGTAAACAAAATGGCGGATTCTCTAGCCAACAAGTGTTTTGCTTATGTTCTGTTTCTGAAAAAGCGACTCTAATTATGTTCATATGAAATATTCGGTATAATAAATTAAATACCACCCTTGGTTGAGGTGAATATTGTGGATTATCTCCCCGAGAAAGCAATATCTAAGCTATTGCTTTCGAGGGGAGATAATCCACAATATTCCCCTCAACCAATGGCTTATTTAATATTTATCTGCATATATAGGGCTGATGACATTGAGACGTTACAGATTTTTTGTTTGGTAGTGTTATATATTTATCTGTATATACGAGGGTCACCCAATTTCTATTGAAAACGGCTTACTATTGTTAGTTTGGAATTACTGGTTGCTAGGCACAAGAGAAGACACATCAACCTCCCATGGCCACGGTATAATTAACTTCTCTAAGTCGTGTTACCTAAGGTGAGATACCAATTTTATTAATATTGTTAAAGTCACACAAACTTAAATCTTAACTCTTTGCATGCTGGGAAATTTGTGGGCTATAAATAGTTAAAAAATAGCAGATGAGAATTCATTATATTTTCTTTTATTTCTCCTTATAAATGTCATGAATATGTCTTGGAATTTCATTAGAATTGTGTCCAGAGGAGGGCACAATTCTAATGAAATTTCAAGACATATTTACAGAGAGAAATAAAACATATACTCCTAATTCGTTTGGCGGATATTTTCGCCACTAAGCATGCAAAGAGTTAATAATGAAGAGGGTGACATTTGACGTCCTAGAGATTATGACGTCACTAATGACGTTAACCTGCATACCTTTTCAATGTATTTTTTACAGACATTTTTGGACCCGATCCATTGTTAACCCTTAGACCGTGACTCACAACAATTGTCGTCTGCTGTTGCTTTTATATCTTGCCTTATTTTTCTCAATAACACATGGTTTGACAGCACTTCACAATAATTTCCAATGGAAATAATTCTGAAGTTCTGTCAAAGCATGTTGTAAATTATTCTAAAGTGCTGTCAAAGCATGTTTTTGATGATAAAAATGGAAAATAGAAAATAAACAGAAGACGACAAAAAAATTAAGATAGCGGTGTAAGGGTTAATGCCAATATTCTATGCTATCTGCTCACAGAAATCTGTCCGTATATACGACTATAGTAGTTCGTTTTACCAACGTACTATACATTTCTATGCCGGTGTCACAGAATATTCTCCCCCCCTAGAATATTCTCCCCCCCCGGGGGGAAAATATTCACCGAATATTTTCCCAATCACACAAATATTCTCCCCCCCCCCCCCCCCACCTCCATTCATTGTAAAATCGGGTGGGGGGGGGATAATATTCGGCGAATAATTTGCCCCCCGCCCCCGGTCAGCCAAACCGTGTGTGATATGAGTCTGATGTAGGAGAGGAGATAATATTTGGCGAATAATTTGCCCCCCGCCCCCCAGTCAGCCAAACCGTCTGTGATATGAGTGTGATGTAGAGGAGAGGTGGGGGGGATAATATTCGGCGAATAATTTCCGCCCCCGCCCCCCGGTCAGCCAAACCGTCTGTGATATGAGTGTGGTGTAGAGGAGAGGTGGGGGGGGATAATATTCAGCGAATAATTTGCCCCCCGCCCCCCGGTCAGCCAAACCCTCTGTGATATGAGTGTTGTGTAGAGGAGAGGGGGGGGGATAATATTCGGCGAATATTTTGCCCCCCGCCCGTTGCCCAGTCAGCCAAACCCTCTGTGATATCAGTGTGATGGAGTTACAGGGGGGGGATAATATTCGGCAAATATTTTGCTCCCCGCCCCCCGGTCAGCCAAACCCTCTGTGATATGAGTGTGGTGTAGAGGAGAGGGGGGGGGGGGATGATATGAGTGTGATGTAGATGAGAGGTGGGGGGGATAATAATCGGCGAATATTTTGCCCCCCCACCCCCCGGTCAGCCAAACCGTCTGTGATATGAGTGTGATGTAGAGGAGAGGGTGGGGGGGGATAAAATTCGGCGAATAATTTGCGCCCCTGTCAGCCAGACCCTCTGTGATATGAGTGTGCTGTAGAGGAGAGGGGGGGGGGATAATATTCGGCGAATATTTTGCCCCCCGTCGCCCAGTCAGCCAAACCCTCTGTGATATGAATGTGATGTAGATGAGAGGTGGGGGGGGATAAATTTGGTGAATATTTTGCCCCCGCCCCCGGTCAGGCCAAACCGTCTGTGATATGAGTGTGATGTAGAGGAGAGGGTTGGGGGGATAATATTCTACAAGAATATTTTGCCCCCACCCCCGGTCAGCCAAACTGTCTGTGATATGAGTGCGATTGTAGATGAGAGGGTGGGGGAGGGGGGGGGATAATATTCGTTTACGAATAATTTGGCCCCCCGTCTTCCCAGTCAGCCAAACCCTCTGTGACAGGCCAAAAAAACCCTCGTGAAATGTAGATGAGAGGGGTGGGGATAATATTCGGCGAATTATATATTATCCCCCCCACCTCTCCTACCACATCATATACAGAGGGTTTGGCTGACTGGGAGACAGGGGGCAAATTATTCGGCGGGGAATATTATCCCCCCCACCTTCCTCTACACAAACTCAATTTCACAGAGGTTTGGTTGCCGGGGGGCGGGGGGTCCAAATTATTCGGATAATTATCCCCCCCACCTTCCTCTACACAACACCTCATTTCAGCAGAAAAGGGGTTTGGCTTGACTGGGGGGCGGGGGGCAAATTATTTTGTCGATATTATCCCCCACCTTTCTCTACACCACACTCATATCACGACGGGTTTGGCTGACCGGGGGGCGGGGGCAAAATAGTCGCGGGAATATTATCCCCCCCACCTCTTCTACACAACACTCATGATCAAGAGGGTTTGGGGGCTGAACTTGGGGGGCGGGGGGCAATTATTTCGGCCGAATAGTTATCTCCACCCCCCCCACCCTCCTCCTACTACAACACATTCATATCACAGGACGGTTTGGGCTGGACGGGGGGCGGGTTGGGCAAATTATTCGCCCGAATATTATCCCCCCACCTCTCCTCTACACAAATATATCACCAGAGGGTTTGGGCTTGAGGGGCTGGGGGGCGGGGGGCAAATTATTCGCCGAGAATAAAGTTATCCCCGCCAAAAAATATTATCCCCCCACCTCTCCTCTACAAACAACTCATTTATCCCCCCCACCAGAGGTTTGGCTGACGGGGGGGCGGGGGCCAAATTATTTGTCGAATATTATCCCCCCCCACCTTCCTTACAACAACATCATAACACAGAGACGTTTGGCTGACTGGGGGGCGGGGGGCAAATTATTCGCCGAATAATTATCCATCCCCCCCACCTCTCCTCTATCACACCACTCATATCACAGACGGTTTGGCTGACCGGGGGGCGGGGGGAAAATTATTCGCGAATATTATCCCCCCCACCTCTCCTCTACACACATTCATATCACAGACGTGGCTGACCCCCCCGCCTACTGGGGGGCGGGGGCATTATTTGGCGATTTATTCCCCCCCATCACTCTCACTTACACATCACTCATATCACAGACGGTTTTGGCGACCGGGGCGGGAAAATTATTCGCCGAATATTATCCCCCCCACCCTCTCCTCTACACCACATTCATATCACAGACTGGCTACCGGGGGGCGGGGGGCAAATTATTCGCCGAATATTATCCCCCCACCTCTCCTCTACACAACACTCATATCACAGACGGGTTTGGCTGACTGGGGGGCGGGCAAATTATTCGCCGATTATCCCCCCCACCTCTCCTCTACACAACACTCACAGAGGGTTTGGCTGACGGGGGGCGGGGGGCAAATTATTCGCCGAATATTATCCCCCCCGCCGAATATTATCCCCCCCACCTCTCCTCTACACAACACTCATATCACAGAGAGTTTGGCTGACTGGGGGGCGGGGGCAAATTATTCGGCGAATATTATCCCCCCACCTCTCCTCTACACAACACTCATATCACAGACGGTTTGGCTGACCGGGGGGCGGGGGCAAATTATTCGCCGAATATTATCCCCCCCACCTCTCCTCTACACAACACTCATATCATAGAGGGTTTGGCTGACTGGGGGGCAGGGGGCAAATTATTCGCCGAATATTATCCCCCCCACCTCTCCTCTACACCACACTCATATCACAGACGGTTTGGCTGACCAAGGGGCGGGGTGCAAATTATTCGCCGAATATTATCCCCCCCACCTCTCCTCTACACAACACTCATATCACAGAGGGTTTGGCTGACTGGGGGGCGGGGGGCAAATTATTCGCCGAATATTATCCCCCCACCCTCTCCTCTACATCACACTCATATCACAGACGGTTTGGCTGACTGGGGGGCGGGGGGCAAATTATTCGCCGAATATTATCCCCCCCACCTCTCCTCTACATCACACTCATATCACAGAGGGTTTGGCTGACTGGGCGACAGGGGGGCAAAATATTGGCCGAATATTATCCCCCCCCCCCTCTCCTCTACATCACACACATATCACAGAGGGTTTGGCGGAGGGCAAATTATTCGCCGAATATTACCCCCCCCACAGTAACAGTAATAAAAGTCAGGAAAAATGGGTGGGGGAGAATATTCCGGTGGAGGGCAAAATATTTGGCGAACATTCTACCCCCCGGGGGGGGAAATATTCGTAATGAGGGGGAGATTATTCGCCTGGGGGGGAGAATATTCGGCGAACATTCTGCCCGGGGGGGGGGGGAAATATTCTGGGGGGAAATATTCGTTTACACCGGTTTTCTAACTGAAAACGCCATGTTTTTACCAAATTATTTTTCTACTCGCTCATCCCCACATCCATGATGCTTGACATATGTGATGATGACGTCACGTCACGATGATGTCAGAGAATACAGTAATGCGACGTCAAAGTGTCAATAATAGGAGTATGCCAAATTTCATTCTGATAGCAGCACCCTATATGTTAACTTACATATTCGTTTTCACTATTTAATGGATGACCCACGTATATAAGAGAGTAGGAGACATTGATACGTTACTGTTGCATGTGTTATACATTTGCCTTGTAGGTGTTGAGGGCCGAGGGGTTATGGCACAGTATTTACTTCATCCTGGTGATCTTGATGGGTTCGTTCTACCTGGTGAACCTGATCCTGGCTATTGTCGCAATGTCCTACGATGAACAACAGAAGGCTGACAGGGCCGACGAGGAAGAGAAGGTCGCAGAGCGGGAGGTGGGCATAAATCTTACTGGGCCACCCACGGGCAAAGGCATTTTGAAAAAAAAAAAATAAATATGTAAATATATGTACAAGAAAAAAGTTAAAACAACATTTTTTTTGGGGTTGGGGTGGGGGGGGGGGAGGAGGGTGTGTTTTGTCAGCTCAGTCTCGGCCAATCAATTTTTCTGATTTTTGGTACAAATTTTGAGAATGTGCTCTTTATAGAAATCATGTAGTTTGATTAACTAAGTCAGGCCTTTTCTTTGACGTACGATTTCAATGGTTTTCTAATAATACAGCCATGTTAGCCATGTGTTTAGGCTGGCATTTCCTCAGGCTCTTATAATCGCATGATTTTATATGGAAAATATTTTGTTTAAACAAACTTGTTGAGAAAGTGCTAGACCTGTAACTGTGAGTGTGCATGGATTTTATTTTGCAACTCGACTTAACTTAATTGAACCATACCAAACTATTTGGCTTTGATTTCTGTGCTTAAAGTACAAATCCATGCAGCTCGGACTCGGTCATTCAAGCTGTGTGGAATTTTGGTGGCATGGTCATGAAAGGTTTATAGTCACAGGCCAGTATCAATCACTCTGCTCGTTCAGAGTTAAATATATTCGCTAGTATATACTTCGGTGTAGATCTCAATCGGACTACAAAATTTAAAGCAAGTCTCATCTGGTCAAACATTAGTTTCAAAATTAAAAATTACATTTTGTTGAGTGGCAGCCCATATTCCCATCTTATTTCTCTTTTAAAAAATTGACCTTCTATTTGAACCAATTGAAAAGACATTTAAAATTGGTGGCCAAACCAATACTGATATGGAGAATTATTTTCTTTTTAACCCTTGCAATGCTGAATTAAAATTTGTCGTCTGCTGTTTATTTTTTATTTTCCATTTTTCTCATCAAAACGATGTTTTGACAACATTTTAGAATCTTTTCCAATGGAAATGATTCTAATGTGTTGTCAAACCATGTTTTTATTTCAAAAGAAGACAAAACACAAATTGACAGCAGGTGACAATTTACGTTTTACGTTCTAAGGGTTAAATAGTGAATGTACATGAATGTCTTTACTAAATTAAATGCATAACAAAGAACATTTAGATACTGACTATAGGTGGATGCAAGAAGCTACAATTAATTACATATTTTAATGTGTATAAAGCTATTGATACAGACTAAGTCTACAAACAATGTGTAAAATGTTGCATGTCAGTCCAGACCAGGTCTTGTGTTTTACTGTGTTAAATGACTGTGTTTGCATGTTCCGGAATATGAGTTTAGTTTTTTCTAGTGGTGTTATTTCTTTTATCTGTTCATCCTGTATATATCTTGCTCGCATGGAACATGCTAAATCTACAGAATGTAAGTGATCTAAGATTTAACTTTGGAAATACATGTATCTTCATTGATGCTGCTATTGATTTTTTTTTTCGTATTTGATGTTGAAAGTTTTCTGAAATTCTAACACCAAATTTAGACATCGTTTTTGATATTCTTTTTACCTTTTCAACACGACAGATCTCGCTTAGTAAATTTTCAGTATGGACGATCTTATGAATCTGATGAATTCTGTTTTTGCATATTTCTATTGTGTAGATTTTGAGGGAAACCAATACAGACGCAGTGTAGTATTATAATGTGGAGTTAAATTTATTACATAAAATGTGACTGTGACTGCAGAAATTGGGCTTATGGGATTTATGACCAGTGTAGCTCCTGATCAAATAGCACACTCCTGTAGCCTGATACCGGTCTATATTGCTTGTTAGAAGCATGGTGGGTGTTTCATTGATGGAATGGCAACAGTGCAGATCCTGATCTGGACTTTACTGGTCACAAAACCCATAAGCCCTATATCTCCAGTCACAGTCACATATGTAGAACTTAAAATCCAAATCTGCCTATTTCATCTTCACTTCTTCCAAAACACTTTGAGCGGTAAACATTTGAAGAAAACAGTGTACATGTATATAATTCCAGCACAAAAATATTTACACAATTCCCTAACATTTGATTGGCCCGTAGCAAGTCTCTGTCCAAAATTTATATCCCAGTAAACTCCCACGCCGAACAACTTTCCGCGTAACCGTGAGGCGCAGTTAAAATAATTCTTAAGAAAACGGAAAATAAACACATTTTCTTGATGAATTTATTTCAAATGCTGGAATTATAAGGAGTGAATGGCCTTTTTGTGGAATTTATCGGGGATATAGACTTGGAAAAGTCGCGGGAATACTGGATGAGGCCTTCCGGCCTTCGTCCAGTATTCCCGCGACTTTTCCAAGTTTATACCCCGATAAATTCCACAAAAAGGCCATTCATTCCTATAGTATAGAGGATGTTACATGAGTCAAGATTCAATATGATATTTATTATATGAGTTTACTTATTTCATAAGAATTGCAGCTATGCCGAGGATATTCTATTTATTGCATAAGCATAGAATCATAAATTGAAACTGTACTGATCACCTAACATGTTTTATCTAGTGGTCTCATTGACATATACACCATGTATATAGAGAATAGTAGGTTAGTGCCGTGAATGGGAAAAAATATCTAGCAAGGCTCAGGAAACGGGATGGGCGAGGCTCTGTCGAGCACATCCGTTTCCGTGCCGCGCCAGATATTTTTTCCCATTCACGGCACTAACCTACTATTCTATTTATCCCGTCAACACCTACAAATGGCTGTAAAATGCAAAAATAGTATTGACTGGATATCAAAAATGTTTCACGGCACCGTGTTTCACGGCACATACGCACTGTGTTGACGGGATAAATTACATTAATGCTTTTTAATACACTGTGTTATTACACTGTGAAATCCCATGTAATAAATATATTTCTGTAGATTTGGTTATCCATTCGCTCAACGCTTCATTCATGAATTTCACATACAATGTTTATGAGTCGGCGCATGATGCATGTCCTGTCCATTAAGCTACAATCTATTTCATATCAGATTACATTTCATTTGCATTCCATTCATTAACTCTTTCAACACTAAAGACCTCTTTCCTAATATTGTAAACAATGTAGATCATGATGAGCCGGCTCGTAACAGCTGATTACCAAAGTCAATATTGACAATTTATAGCAATATGACAAGTGTGATAATTCCAGTGCTGGCCTCAATTGATATTCTTTTCCATATTATTTTTCTCCGAATATAAACATAAAAGTCGAAGCACAGTACAGGGGTGCGTTTCACTAAACTTTGTACGACTAAAATGTTCGTAAGTGTAAATTTAGGATCGTCTGTAAATTACAATTGATGGATTTACATTTATTAAGCATAGGCTGCATATGCAGCCTATGCTCAATAAATCTAAATCCAATAATTGTTTACAAGAAATCATTGTTAATGTGAAATTTACAGACTATCATAATTTTGCACTTACGAACATTTTAGTCGTAAGAAGTTTAGTGAAACGGGCCCCTGGTCAATTGGATGTAGATGGAGATTTTTTTTACTACAGATACATCTGATAAAGAAGAATTATTACAGAAACAAACAAAATCTTTGATATATGAAACTTCATTAAAAAAATGTGCCACAAAGCTTTTTTACAGAGATATATTAGAATAGTGTTTAAATTTATGTACTCTATATCGCTCGTAAATCGGTGCATTGTGAATCAGTGCTGACACCATTTGTTTATTTGCTATCATTAACCCATTCCATTTTGACGTTTAGGAATATGCCCGTGGACAACAACAGGTAAACAATATTGATGCAAATTGGACCGTTTATAACCACAAACTTTTACAATTTTAATAGATGTTTTCTTATTATACATATATTGGGTGGCTATTTTCTGCTTGGCTTGTTGTAGCGAGTTTAGGCCTGTCCATGAGATAATAAAATTTTGTCTCGAAACATGAATGATATTTGCCGATATTGATGTAGAATAAGACTCGGACCTATGACACCAAAAAAAATGCCTATTAAAAAAAATCCCATTACCCCACCCACTTGGTCTCGTACAGTACCATCTTCTAGAAGATGGTACTGTACGAGACCAAGTGGGTGGGGTAATCTGATTTTTTAATAGGCATTTTTTTTTTTTTTTTGTGACATAGGTCCGAGTCTTCCACCTGTGGAATAAGGGGGACCATTTCTAATAACAGGACCAATTTATCTCTTTGCCATATTAATTATTTGTTCCAACCTCACAGTATCAAAATGACCTATTGCACATAGGGTCAATTGACTGTTATACCTGATGCTCCTGATATTGGTAGAGAATAGATGAAAGTAGGTAAAAGTATGTTAAACTATTGGGAGCTGATTTGGAATTAAATTCTACATCATCATTTTTGCAAACTTTGATGCTATTTACTAGATTAAGGAGTCTTCAAATCAATATCGACAAAAGTCATCCACACGACAAGTCATAGCATATTATGGACTTGGTCATATGTATTAAGATGTCGGCAACCTATTTGTATATAACAGGGTCTAGCTGCCAACGCCTGTTTTATTGAATGTCGTATGTGTCTGAACGACCCACCATGCAGACGATGCTTCCAGCTTGCTCTAAGTGTTGCAATGTGTAAGATACACTCATCGAGTCATCAAGATTATTTGTCGCAGTTGTCTGAAATATGGACACATCTGTGAGATAAATACAATTTATACTATATGTATTTTGTCTCCAAATATTACACTTATGATAATATGAATGCAGAATACAATTCTCTAAATGGGTGTCGAGGAAATTACACTTATACAGTGGAACCCCTCTAAACCGGACACTGAGATAATATATGTGATCTCATTTGAGAAGTTTCTTGGTAACGCCTCTCAGAATAATACTGCATGTTCATGATTGCAAAAGATATAAGTATGTCCCCGAATGGTTATATGCTTGATTTACAATGAAACATCTCTAAACTGGGTGTCTCCCAGGGTGTCCGGTTTAAAGAGGTTTCACTGTAAAATATAACTAAGGTATGGAAATGTTGTCAACTTCGATGAAATTTTGAGGATTTTTTCTCCTCATTTGGACTGAAATTATTTCCTTAAACATCATGCAAACACAATATTGTGACAAAGTCATTTTCAGGACAATATTCAGTTGAATGGTATTGGGTACGGTACAGTATCATCACATGATTTGATCATCGACTCATAGTTACATGTACTGCAAGCAGATCCCATTGAAAAAGCCACTCATTTTAGTCTTCTCTTCATTGCATGAGTACCACCTTTTCTCTTTGTGCCTGTTGTGATTTTGTTTGTGTTGTAGACATGTTCTGTCTTCTTGCCCACTAGTTGACACTAGACATTTATCACATATGTGATTTTGTACCTTCGGACATCTGAGTAATTTCACGAAATATGTTTACAGAAAATGTCATATTTTCCGTAAATTATGCCAGAATTAACCAGAGTACATGCGGAATTATATTACACATGTACTCTGAAGATTTTGTCAACTTTTGACGCCATTTACAGAAAATATTGTAATCAATTTTGTAAACACATTTCATCAAATTACGCAGATGTCCGAAGGTACAAAATCACATGGCGTGTCTCATATGTTTCTCTATCTCTCCATCATGTGTCTGTGTGTATTGGTTGTTTTCATTTCTTTATAGATTTGCCACTTCATGAAGACTTGAGTTAAAATATCAGTTACATAATGTACATGTTTATCATCATCCATCATCATTTTAATTGTGTGTATCTTTCTTGCTGCTTCCATATCTGTCCAAAGAATGATTAATGACCTTATAAACTATGGGAGTAAAGTTTCTTATCAAATTACATGCTTTGCATTGGCCTCACACATAGTGACTGATAGCAAATTGATGTATCATACATTGACTGCTTTTGTTGATATTTTATTGGTCCAGCAATGTCACATGATGTTGTCGAATGATGTCAGTGTACTGACACAGTATAAACTATAGTCTGTTTCACGAAAGTTGCCCAAATTTTACGGCCATATAAACAATGCAAAAACAATACTTTTTTCGATAATATTAAATTAAAGCAAAATTTAAGAATGAGCCTTCTTTTTATTTCGTGAAATTTGGTAAAATATTGGTTTTATTACGAAAAATTGATTTCTGTATGGGAATTTAACATGCGGGGAAAAGAGGTAGAGGAGTGTGGGAGGAGTCAAAAAACTTTTTTTTTTGGAAATTGACTCCGAAACCTAGCTAGATAGCTTGGAAATGATCTAACTAAGAAAACAAAAGTTAAATTTTAAAAATCGGTCCAGTATTTCTAAAATTCAAAAAAATTTCCCCATGTTAAATCCCCATAGACTATGGGGATTTAACATGGGGAAATTGTTTTTTCGCAATAAAATCAATATTTGACCAAATTTCACGAAATAAAAAGAAGGCTCATTCTTAAATTTTCCTTTAATTTAATTGTTTTTGAATTGTCTATATAGCCGTAAAATTTAGGCAGCTTTCGTGAAACAGACTATAGTCTGAATTATTTTAAACATAAGCCACCTTTAATCACTACCTGCTAAATAGAAAACTATGCTAGACTATTTTGACATCAAGGTTTTCTCGCTCGGCATAGCAATGGTAGGAATTCATACGTGTTTCCGCGCCTTGCCTGATACACTTGATATCCAAAGACACTAGCCTGGTATTCTCTAATGCAGCTATTTGAAAATCAGGAACTAAATTGGTCTGTCCTTCGTCCACATTAACATATGACTTAAATGTTTCATAATTCATTTTATCTCTGAAATACTATGAAGAATTGATTTGAAATTTCGTTGTCACTTGTTTACATGTTTCATCATCCATATTCTCATTGTCTTCCATATAGCATACCATTTCATTACTTATTCCCGAAACAAGATATCTCATGAACAAAATATATCTATTATAATTTCATCAATAAAAAATTATCTTGTTGAAACTGGAAGGTATCTTGTTGGCTAACAGTATATATGTATTTACAGTTTTAACCCTAGGTCCGCTACTCACAACAATTGTCGTCTGATGTTGCTTTTATATCTTCCTTTATTTCTCAATAAAAACATGGTTTGACAGCACTTCAGAATCATTTCCAATGGAAATGATTCTGAAGTGCTGTCAAAGCATGTTGTAAATTATTCTAAAGTGCTGTCAAAGCATGTTTTTGATGATAGAAATGGAAATAGAAAATAAAAAGCAGACGACAAAAAAATTAAGATAGCCTTGTATCTGTTTCTATTGACAGGATATCTACCGGTACCGTAATTTGCATTTTGGGTATTTCATTCACAGACATAGATAAATGTTTTAAAAGAATCTAAACAGATATCTGTTTCTGTCAAAGAATTATGAGACCGCTGATTGAGCGAGTTAGAAATAGTGCTATTGATTTTTTTTTTAAATATACCGATATCTCCTAACCTGAAATACTGAAATAGATATTTTCGGTGGAATTACATTGAGAGTGAGTCTTATTTATGAAAGAGCTGTCTTGTTTCAGAAATAAAGAGTAAAAACAGTGTGCTATACTTATGCTTGTCGACACTTTATTATTTTTCCGTTCGTGAGTTACGATGTTTTTGTTAACTGTATTTACCATTATCCATATTTCGCAGTCAATGCCATATTAGTTACATGTGTCTTTCATCAAGCACTAATTTCCATAAACTCAACAGCTGCTATATCATCTATATATATCCATCTGCATATGACATTGTATACTATTAAACAGATACACCATTCAGTCAATTAATTGATTCTAGTCTGAGATAGATTTGTTTGTTAATAACATTCGTCAACTATTTTATCATTTTTATAGTCCGCCATTGGTGGGCACATGATCGCAAAATTGGCTGTATGGCCATTGTAACCCATATAAACCAAGACCAATCTGATCAGGGTCTACTGTCTTTTGCTGCATTATAGTCTGCATGTATACAATTACAGTAGTATGAAATTTAGAATTTTTTCTATCAATATATTTTCTTTATTTCTTCTCAAAAGTATATGTTGTTACCACTCATCTGAACCGTCTCAACGAGACGGTTCAGATGAGTGGTAACAACGTATGTTTTCATGGAGAAATAAACAAAATAATGATACTTTTTTCAATAAAAGATATTGTATCTATAGACTTCAATGGGTTATGTACATGTATCTAACAATAACTTTAATTTAAGAATTACCAATCTGCATAAGTTCTAATCAAGATCTAGACTAGCGGGACTATGCTCCATGTCAACAGTTCCTGTTCTATTTTCTTTTTTCAATTGCATTCTGTGTTATGCTTGTAGTGAAACATTTATTACACATAAGTTATACAATTTATGTCAGTTTTGATGTTTTGGTTTTGTAGTTATTCATTTTTATTTTTCTTGCATACGTATACTCACTACTGTATTTGGGAGAGAAATTAAAAATGTGCTTTGATATTAACCACTTCATGATATGGTGTTTATGAATATGTTCATGTCAAACATTTCTAAGATAGATAAAATAATTCATATTTACTGCAAATGACAGAATTTGGCAGCCATGCACTGAATTTTGTTAACTTTTGTGAAAGTTATGGGGCATTGCAAATTTCCCAAAATAATTATTTACAAAAATATGCAGATGTGATACATGTACATATGTATAGTCCACTACTGGTAGTTAGTATTATCATATGGATAGGCTTTACAATTTCTGTAACATGAATATGAAGAAAATATCAGGGGGAAAATCTGAATTTGTGATTGGAAAGAAAAGTGACCAATAGAAGATTGGGCTGAAATCATTGTACTCTGCATTTGTGAGTGCAGGCTGGTGCTACACAGTCACATATATGTAACTTGTAGCAAGCAGTCTTGTCAGGATATGCAGTATATTTGTAGTTGTTATTTTGAGTGTTAACTCTACTCATGTTTCTGTGTTTGTCAGACTAAGATTGACCACCTGTAGAGTTTTAACTCTGACCAAGTGTCTGTGTTTGTCAGACCAAGATTGACCAGCTGTAGAGTGTTAACTCTGACCATGTTTCTGTGTTTGTTAGACCAAGATTGACCAAAAATAGAGTGTTAACTCTGACCATGTTTCTGTGTGTGTCAGACTAAGATTGACCTGCTGTAGAGTGTTAACTCTGCCCGTGTTTCTGTGTTTGTCAGATCAAGATTGACGTGCTGTAGAGTGTTAACTCTGCCCATGTTGCTGTGTTTGTCAGACCAAGATTGACCAGCTGTAGAGTGTTAACTCTGCCCATGTTTCTGTGTTTGTCAGACAAAGATTGACCTGCTGTAGATTGTTAACTCTGCCCATGTTTCTGTGTTTGTCAGACCAAGATTGACCAGCTGTAGAGTGTTAACTCTGCCCATGTTTCTGTGTTTGTCAGACTAAGATTGACCAGCTGTAGAGTGTTAACTCTGCCCATGTTTCTGTGTCAGACAAAGATTGACGAAATGTGATTGAATCTCCCATGTTTCTGTGTTTGTCAGACCAAGATTGACCAGCTGTAGAGTGTTAACTCTGCCCATGTTTCTGTGTTTGTCAGACAAAGATTGACCAGCTGTAGAGTGTTAACTCTGCCCATGTTTCTGTGTTTGTCAGACAAAGATTGACCAGCTGTAGAGTGTTAACTCTGCCCATGTTTCTGTGTTTGTCAGACCAAGATTGACCAGCTGTAGATTGTTAACTCTGGCCATGTTTCTGTGTTGTCAGACCAAGATTGACCAGCTGTAGAATGTTAACTCTGTCAATGTTTCTGTGTTTGTCAGACTAAGATTGACCAGCTGTAGAGTGTTAACTCTGACCATGTTTCTGTGTTTATCAGACTAAGATTGACTGTAGAGTTAACGCCCGTGTTTCTGTTTGTGTTCAAGATAAGGATTGACACCTGTAGAGTGTTAACTCTGACCATGTTTCTGTGTTTATCAGACTAAGATTGACCTGCTGTAGAGTGTTAACTCTGCCCGTGTTTCTGTGTTTGTCAGACTAAGATTGACCACCTGTAGAGTGTTAACTCTGCCCGTGTTTCTGTGTTTGTCAGACCAAGATTGACCAGCTGTAGAGTGTTAACTCTGCCCATGTTTCTGTGTTTGTCAGACCAAGATTGACCCTGAAGACCATGTAGAGTGTTAACGACTGACATGTTTCTTTATGTGTTTGTCAGATCAGATTGACCTAGCTGCTGTAGTGTTAACTATGCCCGTGTTTCTGTGTTTGTCAAGATTCCAAGATTGACCTAGCTGCTGTATGAGTAAGTTAAACTCTGCCCATGTTTCTGTGTTTGTCCAGACCAAGTTGACCAGAGTTGAGTTTGTTAACTCTCATGTTTCTGAGTTTGTCAGACTAAGATTGACCTGCTGTAGAGTGTTAACTTTGTCCATGTTTCTGTGTTTGTCAGACTAAGATTGACCACCTGTAGAGTGTTAACTCTGATCAATTTTCTGTGTTTGCCAGAGTAAGATTGACCAGCTGTAGAGTGTTAACTCTGCCTATGTTTCTGTGTTTGTCAGACCAAGATTGACCTGCTGTAGAGTGTTAACTCTGCCCATGTTTCTGTGTTTGTCAGACGAAGATTGACCTGCTGTAGATTGTGTTAACTCTGCCCATCGTTTCTTTGTGTTTGTCAGACTAAGATTGACCACCAAGTAGAGTGTTAACTCTGCCCATGTTTCTGTGTTTGTCAGATTGACAGATTGGACCTGCTGTAGAGTGTTAAC
Organism: Conchocele bisecta; assembly: GCA_029237695.1. NCBI lineage: Eukaryota > Metazoa > Mollusca > Bivalvia > Lucinida > Thyasiridae > Conchocele > Conchocele bisecta. The sequence continues at coordinate 61,964,575 of CM055269.1, forward strand.
TCTGCCCAATGTTTCTGTTGTTTGTAGAGTTGACCAATGCTTTGTTATTACCTGATTGCTTAGATGTTTCTGTGTGTTAGGAACAAGATTGACCACTGTTAGAGTGTTCTCCCTTGCCCATGTTTCTGTGTTTGTCAGACCAAGATTGACTGCTGTAGAGTGTTAACTCTGCCCATGTTTCTGTGGTTTGTCAACTAAGATGACCATGTGAGTGTTTACTCTGCCCGTGTTTCTTGTGTTTGTCAGACCAAGGTTGGACCAGCCTGTAGATGTTAAATCTGCCCATGTTTCTGTGTTTGAGACTAAGATTAACTGTAGAGTGGTTAAATCTGCCCATCTTTCTGTGTGTCAGACTAAGATTGACCACTGTAGTTAGCCTGTTAATTCTGCCCATTGTTTCTGTTTGTTTATCAGACTAAGATTGACCAGCTGTAGTAGTAAGTATTAACAATTTGTGTCCATGTTTTCTGTGTTTGTCAGTTACCAAGATTGACAGCTGTAGAGTGTTAACTTCTGTCCCATGTTTCTGTGTGTTTCCAGATCTGAGCCAAGATTGACCAGCTGTAGTTCGGTGTTTAACTCTGCCCGTGTTTCTGTGTTTGTCAGATCAAGATTGACCTGTTGTAGAGTGTTAACTCTGTCCATGTTTATGTGTTTGTCAGATTAAGATTGACCAGCTGTAGAGTGTTAACTCTGCCCATGTGTCTGAGTTTGTCAGACTAAGATTGACCTGCTGTAGAGTGTTAACTCTGCCCATGTTTCTGAGTTTGTCAGACTAAGATTGACCACCTGTAGAGTGTTAACTCTGATAAATTTTCTGTGTTTGTCAGAGTAAGATTGACCAGCTGTAGAGTGTTAACTCTGCCTATGTTTCTGTGTTTGTCAGACCAAGATTGACCTGCTGTAGAGTGTTAACTCTGCCCATGTTTCTGTGTTTGTCAGACGAAGATTGACCTGCTGTAGATTGTTAACTCTGCCCATGTTTCTGTGTTTGTCAGACTAAGATTGACCACCTGTAGAGTGTTAACTCTGCCCATGTTTCTGTGTTTGTCAGATCAAGATTGACCTGCTGTAGAGTGTTAACTCTGCCCATGTTTCTGTGTTTGTCAGACCAAGATTGACCTGCTGTAGAGTGTTAACTCTGCCCGTGTTTCTGTGTTTGTCAGACCAAGATTGACCTGCTGTAGATTGTTAACTCTGCCCATGTTTCTGTGTTTGTGAGACTAAGATTGACCACCTGTAGAGTGTTAACTCTGTCCATCTTTCTGTGTTTGTCAGACTAAGATTGACCACCTGTAGAGTGTTAATTCTGCCCATGTTTCTGTGTTTATCAGACTAAGATTGACCAGCTGTAGAGTGTTAACTTTGTGTCCATGTTTCTGTGTTTGTCAGACCAAGATTGACCAGCTGTAGAGTGTTAACTCTGTCCATGTTTCTGTGTTTGTCAGACTAAGATTGACCAGCTGTAGAGTGTTAACTCTGCCCGTGTTTCTGTGTTTGTCAGATCAAGATTGACCTGTTGTAGAGTGTTAACTCTGTCCATGTTTATGTGTTTGTCAGATTAAGATTGACCAGCTGTAGAGTGTTAAACTCTGCCCATATTTCTGTGTTTGTCAGACTAAGATTGGTGGGTGGTGTTCGGGCGAACGAGACAGCGTAAATTAACGGTAGGGGTTCCTCCTTATAGGAATCACAATTTGCCTCGTTTGGCCCTCTGGTATGTTTTTATCTTTGGCTCTTTTGTTACCTGGGAGTTGAATTGGGTTATTGCCCATTATAAAAGTAGTAAGATTATTACTGATCCTACTGCTTTTGGGAGGGGGCCAAGTGATTATGGTGTGGCGAGGACCTGGCATCAGATCAGGATCATTCTGATTTCAGGGCTGAATATATAGTTCTTTTATTGTAAATATTCAGTTCTGATTTTGGGATATATGGGATTTAGTACTAAACCCATTGACCCGGCCTTAAATGACCTTAGCTGTTGATAGGCCGTTAAACCCCAACAAACAAACAAAACAGACTCAGATTGACCAGCTGTAGAGTGTTAACTCTGACCATGTTTCTGTGTTTGTCAGGCCAAGATTGACCTGCTGTAGAGTGTTAACTCTGCCCATGTTTCTGTGTTTGTCAGGCCAAGTTTTACCAGCTGTAGAGTGTTAACTCTGCCCATGTTTCTGTGTTTGTCAGACTAAGATTGACCAGTTGTAGAGTGTTAACTCTGCCTGTGTCTTCTCTGTGTTTGTCAGACCAAGATTGACCACCTGTAGAGTGTTAACTATGCCCATATTTCTGTGTTTGTCAGGCCAAGATTGACCAGCTGTAGAGTGTTAACTCTGCCCATGTTTCTGTGTTTGTCAGACTAAGATTGACCACCTGCGGGAGGAGCTGGAGGAGATGGTGGAGGAGATGACCAAGTCTCCATCCATCATGTCGTGTGGCAGCGACGCCCCCTACAGCCCCGACAAGGTCACCGAGGACCGCATCTCTGTGCAGTCAGAGAAGCACACCCAGGACCGGGACCATCTGATAGTAGGCAGCAAGAAGGTATGTCCAGTGTCCAGGGTATCATGGTGTTCAAGGGCTACCAGTTCTCTCCGCTGGGTTATTAGACCTTGAAATTAGTAACACCATGGGCTAATGACCAGTGTTATAATTAGTTTACAGTAATTGGAATATCATGAGAAACTTGCCTTCAATGTACATCCAGGACATATCTTGATGTTAGTCAGTTTGATGTTACACGTCCTAGTTAAACCTTTAAAGTAAGCAATGTGATGTCATGCCAACAAATTCCGCCAATTCTGACATCAATAATGCACTAGCAGGAGAGTTACTCCTGATTGCTCAACTACAGTAACCTATTTATAAGACTGGTCTATTAGAAAGTGCCAGTGACTGTGGTAGCCCAGGTTAAGCATATAACTGATGCGAATGTATTGACGGTTTGGCTTCATAAAACCCAAATGTTCAGGCTGTTTGACTGAACATCTAATATCATGAGTGGTCAGTGCTACCAGTGGATAGAAAACAAACTACTGGTAGGTAAATCAGACATTGACATTTGTGATATTATCAATAAATGAATATTTAACATTACAAATTTATGAGCTACCTTCTTGAAAAGCTCTTAGCTCAATGGGCTACCACCAAATTTGAAGACCTGTCGGACACTGAATGTACCCTTCAAAGTAAATTGAACGGTGACTATTGTAACCTGTACACTCAACTACTTTACTCTCTAAAGAAATCTTTGATGGGAACTCATTATATTTTAAGGTTGCATGACTCAACTGTCTGTCTTTACTATTCAATATTGAGAGTTTTTTACTACAGTAAAATTCTTCTATTTAGACCACTTGTGATTCTGAAGAAAAGTTGTCTTATTAGTAAAAAGACCAAATCCTTAATAACACCAGTCTTAATGAGGATCAAATTTTGTTGTCACTACAGTATTCATTTACCGGGATCTGTTTGGTTATGTTTCTAACAAACTGTTATTCCTTGTCAGTCTATGCCGGATCCTGCCAGCAGATCATCACTATACTGGTCACAAATTCCACCAACTCCATTTTCCTGTCACACTCGCAGTCACAAATCAATTGAAATTTTTTAATCCGTCCGAGTACTGGCCCACACAAATAATTGGTAAGACATTTAATGAACACCCGTCAATCGATTTATTCAACTGCGTGCTGTACTGTGTTCAATTAGAGACATCAAACTGGGTGTTCGTTGTATCAAACCATGTGACCATGTAAATAAAGAGTAAATGAAATGGTTCTTTGAAAACGCACATCGTATTAACGGGGCGGTCTCAATAACGGGGTGGTCGTAATGTGGAACTTTACTTTATTTCACAATCAATTGATCAAATCCTAAGTATTTTCTCTTTTATTGAGTAATTGTTTAAAAATAAAGCCAAAGCGCAGTAACTTGGTCTCCAAAACACAAACAGTAACTTTGGGCTACAAAGCACACTCAGTAACTTTGGGCTCCCAAACACAAACAGTAACTTTTGGCTACAAAGCACACTCAGTAACTTTGGGCTCCAAAACACACATAGTAACTTTGGGCTCCAAAACACACACAGTAACTTTGGGCTCCAAAACACACATAGTAACTTTGGGCTCCAAAACACAAACAGTAACTTTGGGCTACAAAGCACACTCAGTAACTGTGGGCTACAAAGCACACTCAGTAACTGTGGGCTCCAAAACACACAGAGTAACTTTGGGCTCCAAAACACACTCAGTAACTTTGGGCTCCAAAACACAAACAGTAACTTTGGGCTACAAAGCACACTCAGTAACTGTGGGCTACAAAGCACACTCAGTAACTGTGGGCTCCAAAACACACTCAGTAACTGTGGGCTACAAAGCACACTCAGTAACTGTGGGCTCCAAAACACACTCAGTAACTTTGGGCTCCAAAACACACATAGTAACTTTGGGCTACAAAACACACTCAGTAACTGTGGGCTACAAAACACAAACAGTAACTTTGGGCTACAAAGCACACTCAGTAACTGTGGGCTACAAAGCACATCATAACTTTGGGCTCCAAAACAACACTCAGAACTTTGGGCTAACAACACACATAGTAAGGGTACAAAGCACATCATAACGATGGGCTACAAAACACAAACAGTAACTTTGGGCTACAAAGCACACTCAGTAACTTTGGGCTCCAAAACACACAGTAACTTTGGGCTACAAAGCACACTCAGTAACTTTGGGCTCCAAAACACTACTCGTATTCTTTGGGCTCCAAAACACATCAGTAATTTGCTCAAAACACACTCATAACTGTGGGCTACAAAGCACACTCAGTAACTGTGGGCTACAAAAACACTCAGTAACTTTGGGCTCCAAAACACACTCAGTAACTTTGGGCTCCAAAACACACATAGTAACTTTGGGCTCCAAAACACACTCAGTAACTTTGGGCTCACACTCAGTAACTTTGGCTCCAAAACACACTCAGTAACTTTGGCTCCAAAACACACTAGTAACTTTGGGCTACAAAACACAAACATAACTTTGGGTACAAACACTCGTAACTGGGCTCCAAAACACACTCAGTAACTTCTTTGGGCTGCAAAACACACTCAGTATTTGGGCTCCAAAACACACATAGCTTTGGGAGGGCTCAAAACACACTCATAACTTGGGCTCCAAAACACACTCAGTACTTTGGGCTCCAAAAACACACTCAGTAACTTTGGGCACACTAACACTCAGTAACTTTGGGCTACAAAAACACAGTAACTTTGGGCTATCAAAGCACACTCAGTAACTTTGGGCTCCAAAACACACTCAGTAACTTTGGGCTCCAAAACACACATAGTAACTTTGGGCTCAAAACACACTCAGTAACTAATTTGGGCTACAAAGCACACTCAGAGTAACTTTGGGCTACCAAAGCACACTCAGTAACTTTGGGCTCACACTCAGTAACTTTGGCTCCAAAACACATATAACTTTGGGCTACAAACATAACTTTGGGCTACTATGCTACAAAACACAAACAGTAACTTTGGGCTACAAAGCACACTCAGTAACTTTGGGCTACAAACACACAGTAACTTTGGGCTCAAAACACACTCAGTAACTTTGGGCTCCAAAACACACACTCAGTAACTTTGGGCTCACACTCCAAAACTTTTGGCTCACACATCAGTAACTTTGGGCTACAAACACACTCAGTAACTATTTGGGCTCCAAAACACACTAACTTTGGGCTACAAACAACTCAGTAACTTTGGGTACAGGGCACTCAGTAACTGTTTGGGCTCACACTATCAGGTCTAAAACTTTGGGCTCACATCAGTAACTTTGGGCTCCAAAACACATCTCTTGTACTGTTTGGGACTCAACTCACGCTATAACTTTGGGCTAAACACACACTTTGCTCAGTAACTTTGGGCTGCAGAAAGGGCACACTAGTAACTTTGGGCTACAAGGGCACACTCAGTAACTTTGGGCTAAACAACGGGACACAGTAACTTTGGGCTACAAAGCACACTCAGTAACTTTGGGCTCCAACATCAAAACTTTGCTCCACACATCAGTAACTTTTGGGCTCCAAAACACACAGTAATGGGCTTTGGCTACAAACACACATCAGTAACTTTGGGCTACAAAGCACAAACAGTAACTTTGGGCTCCAAAACACACTCAGTAACTTTGGGCTACAAACACACAGTAACTTTGGGCTCAAACACACTCAAGGGTAAATTTGCCACACATCAGCTACTCGCTCACAAAACACACTCAGTAACTTTGGCTCCATTTAAACACACTCAGTAACTTTGGGCTACAAAACACAAACAGTAACTTTGGGCTACAAAGCACACTCAGTAAACAGGGCTACAAAACACAAACAGTAACTGGGCTACAAACACACATAAGGGTAACTTTGGGCTACCAAAAACACACATAACTTTGGGCTAAAACACACTCAGTAACAGGGTAACTTTGGGCTAACAAAAGCACACTCAGTAAACTTTGGGCTACAAAAGCACACTCAGTAACTTTGGGTCAGTCCTAAACACACTCAGTAACTTTGGGCTCACAACTCAGTAATGGGCTCCAATAAAACACACTCAGTAACTTTTTGGGCTCCAAAACACACAGTAACTTTGGGCTACAACTACACTCAGTAACTTTGGGCTACAAAGCACACTCAGTAACTTTGGGCTCCAAACACACTCAGTAACTTTGGGCTACAAAGCACACAAACAGTAACTTTGGGCTACAAAGCACACTCAGTAACTTTGGGCTACTCAAAAGCAATACACTCAGTAACTTTGGGCTACCAAAAAGCACACTCAGTAACTGTGGGCTACAAAACCTCAAATAACTTGGGCTACAAACAGTCAGTAATTTGGGCTACAAAACACAAACACTAACTTTTGGGCTACAAAGCACTCAGTAACTTTGGGTTTGGGCTACAAACACACAGTAACTGGGCATAAGGGCACAACTCAGTAAACTTTGGGCTAACTATCCAAAACACAACATAACTTTGGGCTCAAAAGCACACTCAGTAACTTTGGGTCAAAACACACTCAGTAACTTTGGGCTCCAAAACACACTCAGTAACTTTGGCTCCAAAACACACTCAGTAACTTTGGGCTCCATAAAACACACTCAGTAACTTTGGGCTCCAAACACACTCAGTAACTTTGCGCTACAAAACACACACAGTAACTTTGGGCTACAAAGCACATCAGTAACTTTGGGCTCCAAAACACACTCAGTAACTTTGGGCTAAAACACACTCATCAGGGCTAAACGTAACTTTGGGCTCACACATAACTTTTAACTTTGGGCCCAAAACACACTCAGTAACTTTGGGCTCCAAAACACACTCAGTAACTTTGGGCTCCACACACTCAGTAACTTTGGGCTCACACATCAGGGTCATAACTTTGGGCTCAATCAAAACACAAACTTTGGGCTAAACACACTCAGTAACTTTGGGCTCCAAAACACACTCAGTAACTTTGGGCTCAAAACACACATCAGTAACTTTGGGCTCAAAACACACTCAGTAAACTTTGGGCTAACACAAAACACAGTATCTTTGGGCTACAAAGCACACTCAGTAACTTTGGGCTCCAAACACACTCAGTACTTTTGGCGCATAACCAAAACACATTAGGGTAACTTTGGGCTAAAACACAAACAACACTCAGATACTTTTGGGCTACAAAGCACACTCAGTAACTTTGGGTTCTACAAAGCACACTCAGTAACTTTGGCTCAAACACACAATATTAACTTTGGGCTACAAACACACTCAGTAACTGGGCTACAAAACACACATAACTTTGGGCTACAAAAGCACACTAGTAACTTTGGGCTACACACACGTAACTTTGGGCTACAAAGCACACTCTTTTGGGTAAACTTTGGGCTCACACGTAATTTGGGCTCAACACACTCAGTAACTTTGGGCTACAAACACACACAGTAACTTTGGGCTACAAAGCACACTCAGTAACTGTGGGCTACAAAACACAAACAGTAACTTTGGGCTACAAAGCACACTCAGTAACTTTGTACAAGGGGCTACAAAACACACAGTATGGGCTACAAACACAAACAGTAACTTTGGGCTCAAACACATCAGTAAACTTTGCTACAAAACACTCAGTAACTTTGGGCTACCAAAACACACTCAGTAACTTTGGGCTCCAAAACACACTCAGTAACTTTGGGCTCCAAAACACACTCAGTAACTTTGGGCTAAACAATCACACACAGTAACTTTGGGCTACAAAGCACACACATGTAACTTTGGGCTACAAACACACTCAGTAACTTTGGGCTCCAAAACACACTCAGTACATTGGGCTCTCCAAAACACACTCAGTAACTTTGGGCTCACACTCAGTAACTTTGGGCTACAAAACACACTCAGTAACTTTGGGCTACAAAGCACACTCAGTAACTTTGGGCTCAAAACACATCAGTACTGCGTAACTTTGGGCCAAACACATCATAACTTTGGCTCCAAAACACACACTTTGCCTCACACTCGTAACTTTGGGATCCAAAACACAAACAGTAACTTTGGGCTACAAAACACACTCATTAACTTTGGGCTCAAAACACTCATATTTGGGCTCCAAAACACACTCAGTAACTTTGGGCTCCAAAACACACTCAGTAACTTTGGGTGGGCTAACAAAGGGCACACTCAGTAACTTTGGGCTCCAAAACACACTCAGTAACTTTGGGCTACAACACACATCAGTAACTTTGGGCCAAAATACACTAACTTTGGGTATCTTTGGGTCAAAACACACATAGTAACTTTGGGCTACAAAACACACTCAGTAACTTTGGGCTAAACAAAGGGCACACTCAGTAACTTTGGGCTCCAAAACACACTCAGTAACTTTGGGCTCCAAAACACACTCAGTAACTTTGGGCTCACAACAGGGCTACAGTAACTTTGGGCTCCAAAACACAAACAGTAACTTTGGGCTACAAAACAACAGTAACTTTGGGCTACAAAGCACATCTAACTTTGCTCCAAAACACATCAGTAACTTTGGGCTACAAAGCACTCAGAACTTTGGGTACAAAGACAACTAGTAACTTTGGGCTAAAACAAAGCAAACACAGTAACTTTGGGCTACAAAGCACACTCAGTAACTGTGGGCTACAAAACACACTCAGTAACTTTGGGCTACAAAACACACTCAGTAACTTTGGGCTACAAAGGGCACACACAGTAACTTTGGGCTACAAAGCACACTAGTAACTGGGCAAACAACACATCAGTAACTACAGGGCCACTCTACTTGGGCTACAAGCACACTCAGTAACTTTGGGCTATCAAAGCACACAAACAGTAACTTTGGGCTAAAACACCACTCAGAACAGGGTCTAACAGCTCATCAGTAACTTTGTAGGGCTACAAAACACAAACAGTAACTTTGGGCTCAAAACACACTCATAACTTTGGGCTACAAACACATCAGTAATTTGGGTCTTTCCAAAACACCGTAACTGGGCTACAAAGGGCACTCAGTAACTTGGGCTACAAAACACACTCAGTAACTTTGGGCTACAAAGCACACTCAGTAACTTTGGGCTACAAACACACTCAGTAACTTTGCTCAAAACACACGGGCATAATTTGGGCTCAAACACACTCAGTAACTTTGGGCTAAAACACACATCAGTAACTTTGGGCTACAAAAGGGCTCACAAACAGTAACTTTGGGCTACAAAACACACTCATAACTTTGGGCTACAAAGCACACAGTAACTTTGGGCTCCAAAACACACTCGTAACTTTGGGCTCACACATCAGTAACTTTGGGTCTACAAAACACTCAGTAACTTTGGGCTATCAAAAGGGCACACTCAGTAACTTTGGGTGCTTACAAAACACAAACAGTAACTTTGGGCTACAAAGCACACTCAGAATAACTAAGGGTACAAACACAACTCAGTAACTTTGGGCTCCAAAACACACTCAGTAAACTTTGGGCTACAAAGCACACTCAGTAACTTTGGCTCCAAAACACACTCAGTAACTTTGGGCTCCAATACACAAACAGTAACTTTGGGCTACAAAACACACTCAGTAACTTTGGGCTACAAAGCACACTCAGTAACTTTGGGCTCCAAAACACACTCAGTAACTTTGGGCTCCAAAACACACTCAGTAACTTTGGGCTCAAAACACTCCACGTTTGGGCCAAAGCACATCAGTAACTTTGGGCTCCAAAACACACTCAGTAACTTTGGGCTCCAAAACACACTCAGTAACTTTGGGCTCCAAAACACACACAGTAACTTTGGGCTACAAAGCACACTCAGTAACTTTGGGCTCCAAAACACACTCAGTAACTTTGGGCTCACAAGTAACTTTGGGCTACAAACACACTCAGTAACTTTGGGCTCACCAAAAGCACTATAACTTTGGGCTACAAAGTAACACTCAGTAACTTTGGGTTTCTACAAAGCACACTCAGTAACATTTGGGCTACAAAGCAAACACAGTAACTTTGGGCTACAAAGCACACTCAGTAACTGGGCTGCTTTCACACACACACTCAGTAACTTTGGCTACAAACACACTCAGTAACTTTGGGCTACAAAACACACTCAGTAACTTTGGGCTACAAAGCACACTCAGTAACTTTGGGTACTCACACTCAGTAACTTTGGGCTACACTCAACACACAGTAACTTTGGGCTACAAAGCACACTCATAATTTGGGTTAACTTTGGCTACACACACAGTAACTTTGGGCTACAAAACACACTCAGTAACTTGGGCTAAAACTAAAACACAGTAACTTTGGGCTACAAAGAAAACACTCAGTAACTTTGGGCTCCAAAACACAAACAGTAACTTTGGGCTACAAAACACACTCAGTAACTATGGGCTCCAAAACACAAACAGTAACTTTGGGCTACAAAGCACACTCAGATAACTTTGGGCTCAAGAAAACACACTCAGTAACTTTGGGCTACAAAGCACACTCAGTAACTGCTACAATCATAACAAAAACACACTCAGTAACTGGGCTCCAAAACACACAAGTAACTTTGGGCTACAAACACACTCAGTAACTTTGGGTCACAAAGGGCACACTCAGTAACTTTGGGCTCCAAAACACAAACAGTAATTTGGGTAAAACACACTCAGTAACTTTGGGCTACAAAGCACACTCAGTAACTTTGGGCTCCAAAACACACTCAGTAACTTTGGGCTCCAAAACACATTCAGTAACTTTGGGCTCCAAAACACACTCAGTAACTTTGGGCTCCAAAACACACTCAGTAACTTTGGGCTACAAAACACACTCAGTAACTTTGGGCTACAAAGCACACTCAGTAACTTTGGGCTACAAAGCACACTCAGTAACTTTGGGCTACAAAGCACACACAGTAACTTTGGGTACAAAGGGCTAACTTTGGGCTCCAAAAACACACTCAGTAACTTTGGTCTCCAAAACGACACTCAGCAAACTAACTTTGGGCTACAAAACACACTCAGTAACTTTGGGCTACAAAACACACTCAGTAACTTTGGGCTCAATAAAACACACTCAGGGTAACATTTGGGAAAATACAAAACACACTCAGTAACTTTGGGCTACCAAAAGGGCACACTCAGTAACTTTGGGCGCCAAAACACACTAGTAACTTTGGGCTCACACTATAACTTTGGGCTAAACACACTCAGAACTTTGGCTACAAAGCACACTCAGTAACTTTGGGCTCCAAAACACACTCAGTAACTTGGGCACCTAAAACACACTCAGTAACTTTGGGCTACAAAACACAAATCATTGGGCACACACCTCAGTAACTTTGGGTCCCTCCAAAACACAAACAGTAACTTTGGGCTCACAAAACAACACTCAGTAACTTTGGGCTACAAAGCACACTCAGTAACTTTGGGCTCCAAAAAACACACTCAGTAACTTTGGCACCAAAACACACTCAGTAACTTTGGGCTCCAAAAACACACTCGTAACTTGGGCTCCAAAAACACAAACAGTAACTTTGGGCTACAAACACACTCAGTAAACTTTGGGCTACAAAAGCACACTCAGTAACTTTGGGCTCCAAAACACACTCAGTAACTGTGGGCTACAACACACTAGTAACTTTGGGCTACAAACGCACACTCAGTAACTTTTTGGGCTACAAAAAAAAACACACAGTAAATTTGGGCTACAAAACACATCAGTAACTGTGGGCTACAAACGCACTCATAACTGTGGGCTACAAACACACTCAGTAACTTGGGCTCAAAAAAACACATATAATTTGGGCTACAAAAACACACTCAGTAACTGTGGGCTACAAAACACAAACCGTAACTTTGGGCTAACAAAGCACACTCAGTAATCTGGGCTACAAAACACAAACAGTAACTTTTGGTTTGGGCTACAAAGCACACTCAGTAAACTTTGGCTCCAAAACACATCAGTAACTTTGGGCTCCAAAACACACTCAGTAACTTTGGGCTCCAAAACACACAAACAGTAACTTTGGGCTCAAAACACACTCAGGTAAACTGGGCTCCAAAACACAAACAGAACTTTTGGGCTACAAAGCACACTCAGTAACTTTGGGCTACAAAGCACTCCAGTAACTTTGGGCTCCAAAACACACTCAGTAACTTTGGGCTCCCAAAACCAAAACACTCAGTAACTTTGGGCTACAAAACACACTCAGTAACTTTGGGCTCCAAAACACAAACAGTAACTTTGGGCTACAAAACACACTCAGTAACTTTGGGCTACAAAGCACACTCAGTAACTTTGGGCTACAAAGCACACTCAGTAACTTTGGGCTACAAAGCACACTCAGTAACTTTGGGCTACAAAGCACACTCAGTAACTTTGGGCTACAAAGCACACACAGTAACTGTGGGCTCCAAAACACACTCAGTAACTTTGGGCTCCAAAACACAAACAGTAACTTTGGGCTACAAAACACACTCAGTAACTTTGGGCTCAAAGGGCACACACAGTAACAAAAATGGGCTCCAAAACACACTCAGTAACTTTGGGCTCCAAAACACACTCATAACTTTGGGCTCCAAAACACACTCAGTAACTTTGGGCCAAACACACTCGTAACTTTGGGCTCCAAAACACACAAAAACAGTAACTTTGGGCTCCAAAACACACTCAGAAACTTTCGGGCACACTCAGTAACTTTGGGCTACAAAAACACAATCAGTAACTTTGGGCTAACAAAGCACACTCAGTAAACTTTGGGCTCCAAACACACTCAGTAAACTTTGGGCTACAAAAACACACATAGTAACTTTGGGCTACAAAAACACACTCATAACTTTTGGGCTCCCAAAACACAAACAGTAACTTTGGGCTACAAAACACACTCATAACTTTGGGCTACAAGCACACTCAGTAACTTTTGGGCTCCAAAACACACTCAGTAACTTTGGGGCTCCAAAAAACACACTTAGTAACTTTGGGCTCCAAAACACACTCAGTAATTTGGGCTCCAAAACACAAACATAACTTTGGGCTACAAACACACTCGTAACTTGGGCTCAAAACACACTCAGTAACTTTGGGCTCCAAAAACACACTCAGTAACTTTGGGCTACAAACACACTCAGTAACTTTGGGCTACCAAAGCACACTCAGTAACTTTTGGGCTACAAAGCACACACAGTAACTTTGGGCTACAAAACACACTCAGTAACTGTTTGGGCTACAAAAGCACACTCAGTAACTGAGGGGCTACAAAGCACACTCAGTAACTTTGGGCTCACACACATAATAACTTTGGGCTACAAAACACACTCAGTAACATGGGCTACAAAACACACAGTAAACTTTGGGCTACAAAAGCACACTCAGTAACTTTGGGCTACCAAACACAAAAAAGAGTTAACTTTGGGCTACAAAAACACACTCAGTAACTTTGGGCTCCAAAACACACTCAGAAAAACTTTGGGCTCAAAACACACTCAGTACTTAGGGCTCCAAAACACAAACAGTAACTTTGGGCTACAAAACACACACCGTAAACTAGGGCTCCAAAACACAAACAGTAACTTTGGGCTCCAAAACACACTCTAACAATTTGGGCTACAAAGCACACTCAGTAACTTTGGGCCCAAAACACACTCAGTAACTTTGGGCTCCAAAACACACTTCAGTAACTTTGGGCTCCAAAACACACTCAGTAACTTTGGGCTAAAACAAAACACAGTAACTTTGGGCTACAAAACACACAGTAAAACTTTGGGCTACACACAGTAACTTTGGGCTCCCAAAACACACTCATAACTTTGGGCTAAACAAAGCACATCGTAACTTTTTTTTTGGGCACAAAGCACACTCAGTAACTTTGGGCTACAAAGCACACACAGTAACTTTGGGCTACAAAAACACACTCAGTAACTGTGGGCTACAAAAAAAAGCACTCAGTAACTGTTTGGGCTACAAGCACACTCAGTAACTTTGGGCTCCAAAACACACATAATAACTTTGGGCTAACAAAACACACTCAGTAACTGGGTCAAAACACACTCAGTAACTTTGGGCTACCAAACACACTCAAGTAACTTTGGGCTACAAAACACAAACAGTAACTTTGGGCTACAAAGCACACTCAGTAACTTTGGGCTCCAAAAACACACACAGTAACTTTTGGGCTCCAAAAACACACAGTAACTTTTGGGCTCCAAAACACAAACAGTAACTTTGGGCTACAAAACAAACACTCATACAAATGGGCTCAAAACACACAGTAACTTTGGGCTACAAAACACACACAGTAACTTTGGGCTACAAAGCACATCACATTTGGCTCCAAAACACAACTCAGTAACTTTGGGCTCCTAACACATCATAACTTTGGGCACCAAAACACACTCAGTTAACTTTGGGCTCAAAACACACTCAGTAACTTTTGGGCTACAAAACACACTCATAACTTTGGGCTACAAAGCACACTCTAACTTTGGGCTACAAAGCACACTCAGTAACTTTAAAGGGCTACAAAGCACACACAGTAACTTTGGGCTACAAACACACTCAGTAAACTTTGGGCTCCAAAACACACTCAGTAACTTGGGCTCAAACACACTCAGTAACTGCTCCAAAACACAAACAGTAACTTTGGGCTACAAAACACCACAGTAACTTTGGGCTACAAAGCACACTCAGAACTTTTGGGCTCCAAAACACACTCAGTAACTTTGGGCTCCAAAAACAACACTCAGTAACTTTGGGCTCCAAAACACACTCAGTAACTTTGGGCTCCAAAACACACTCAGTAACTTTGGGCTCCAAAACACACTCAGTAACTTTGGGCTCCAATACACAACAGTAACTTTGGGCTACAAAGCACACAGTAACTGGGCTCCAAAACCACATCAGTAACTGGGCACAAAACACACTGTTAACTTTGGGCTACAAACACACTCAGTAACTTGGGCTCCAAAAACACACTCAGTAACTTTGGGCTACAAAACACACTCATAACTTGGGCTACAAAGCACACAGTAAACTTTGGGCTCCAAAACACACTCAGTAACTTTGGGCTCCAAAACACACTCAGTAACTTTGGGCTCCAAAACACACTCAGTAACTTTGGGCTCCAAAACACAAACAGTAACTTTGGGCTACAAAACACACTCAGTAACTTTGGGCTACAAAGCACACTCAGTAACTTTGGGCTCCAAAACACACTCAGTAACTTTGGGCTACAAAGCACACTCAGTAACTTTGGGCTACAAAGCACACTCAGTAACTTTGGGCTACAAAGCAAACACAGTAACTTTGGGCTACAAAGCACACTCAGTAACTGTGGGCTACAAAACACACTCAGTAACTTTGGGCTACAAAACACACTCAGTAACTTTGGGCTACAAAACACACACAGTAACTTTGGGCTACAAAGCACACTCAGTAACTGTGGGCTACAAAACACAAACAGTAACTTTGGGCTACAAAGCACACATAACTGTGGGCTACAAAAACACAAAACATAACTTTGGCTACAAAGCACACTCATAACTTTGGGCTCCAAAAGGGACACACTCAGTAACTTTGGGCTCCAAAACACACTCTAACTTTGGGCTCACACTCAGTAACTTTGCTCCAAAAACAACACTAGTAACTTTGGGCTCCAATACACAACAGTAACTTTGGCTACAAAACACACTCAGTAACTTTGGGCTATAAAGCACACAGTAAACTTTTGCTCCAAAAACACACTCCAGTAACTTTGGGCTCCAAAACACACTCATAACTTTGGGGCCACACACTCAGTAACTTTGGGCTCCAAACACACAGTAACTTTGGGCTACAAAACACACTCAGTAACTGTACAAAATCAAAACAGTAACTTTGGGCTACAAAGCACACTCATAAACTTTGGGCTACACACATAACTTTGGGCTACAAAACACACATAGTAACTTTGGGCTACAAAACACACTCAGTAACTTTGGGCTCCAAAACACAAACAGTAACTTTGGGCTACAAAACACACTCAGTAACTTTGGGCTACAAAGCACACTCAGTAACTTTGGGCTCCAAAACACACTCAGTAACTTTGGGCTCCAAAACACACTCAGTAACTTTGGGCTCCAAAACA
Source organism: Conchocele bisecta (assembly GCA_029237695.1). Lineage (NCBI taxonomy): Eukaryota > Metazoa > Mollusca > Bivalvia > Lucinida > Thyasiridae > Conchocele > Conchocele bisecta. The sequence goes on from CM055269.1 coordinate 61,981,206, forward strand.
CACTCAGTAACTTTGGGCTCCAAAACACAAACAGTAACTTTGGGCTACAAAACACACTCAGTAACTTTGGGCTACAAAGCACACTCAGTAACTTTGGGCTCCAAAACACACTCAGTAACTTGTAAACAAAGGGCACACTCAGTAACTTTGGGCTAAACACACACAGTAACTTTGGGCTACAAAGCACACACAGTAACTTTGGGCTACAAAGCACACTCAGTAACTGTTGGGCTCCAAAACACACTCATTAACTTTGGGCTACAAAACACACTCAGAACTTGGCTACAAAACACATCAGTAACTTTGGGCTACAAAACACACTCAGTAACTTTGGCTACAAAAACACACAGTACTTTTGGGCTACAAGCACACTCAGTAACTGTGGGCTACAAAACACAAACAGTAACTTTTGGGCTACAAAAAGCACACTCAGTAACTGTGGGCTACAAACACACTCAGTAACTTTGGGGCTCCAAAACACAAACAGAACTTTGGGCTACAAAACACTCAGTAACTTTGGCTACAAATCACACACATAACTTTGGGCTCCAAAAAACACACTCAGTAACTTTGGGCTCCAAACACACTCAGTAAACTTTGGGCTCCAAACACATCAGTAACTTTGGGCTCCAAAACACACTCATACTTTGCTCCAAAACACACTCAGTAACTTTGGGCTCCAAACACACTCAGTAACTAAATTTGGGCTACAAAACACACAGTAACATTTGGCTACAAAGCACACTCAGTAACTTTGGGCTCCAAAACACACTCAGTAACTTTGGGCTACAAAACACACATAGTAACTTTGGGCTACAAAACACACTCAGTAACTTTGGGCTCCAAAACACAAACATAACTTTGGGCTACAAAACATACTCAGGGTAACTTGGGCACAAAGCCCACTCAGTAAACTTTGGGCTCCAAAACACACTCAGTAACTTTGGGCTCCAAAACACACTCAGAACTTTTGGGCTCCAAAACACACATAACTGGGCCCAAAACACAAACAGTAACTTTGGGCTACAAAACACACTCAGTAACTTTGGGCTACAAAGCACACTCAGTAACTTTGGGCTCCAAAACACACTCAGTAACTTTGGGCTACAAAGCACACTCAGTAACTTTGGGCTACAAAGCACACTCAGTAACTTTGGGCTACAAAGCACACACAGTAACTTTGGGCTACAAAGCACACTCAGTAACTGTGGGCTCCAAAACACACTCAGTAACTTTGGGCTACAAAACACACACAGTAACTTTGGGCTACAAAACACACACAGTAACTTTGGGCTACAAAGCACACTCAGTAACTGTGGGCTACAAAACACAAACAGTAACTTTGGGCTACAAAGCACACTCAGTAACTGTGGGCTACAAAACACAAACAGTAACTTTGGGCTACAAAGCACACTCAGTAACTTTGGGCTCCAAAACACACTCAGTAACTTTGGGCTCCAAAACACACTCAGTAACTTTGGGCTCCAAAACACACTCAGTAACTGTGGGCTCCAAAACACACTCAGTAACTTTGGGCTACAAAGCACACTCAGTAACTTTGGGCTACAAAGCACACTCAGTAACTTTGGGCTACAAAACACACTCAGTAACTTTGGGCTAAAAACACACACAGTAACTTTGGGCTACAAAGCACACTCAGTAACTTTTGGCTACAAAACACACACAGTAACTTTGGGCTACAAAGCACACTCAGTAACTGTGGGCTACAAAACACAAACAGTAATTTTGGGCTACAAAACACACACATTAACTTTGGGCTACAAAGCACACTCAGTAACTGTGGGCTACAAAACACAAACAGTAACTTTGGGCTACAAAGCACACACAGTAACTTTGGGCTACAAAACACACACTTTGTAAACTGGGCTACAACACACTCAGTAACTTTGGGCTACAAAACACACACAGTAACTTTGGGCTACAAAGCACACTCAGTAACTGTGGGCTACAAAGCACACTCAGTAACTGTGGGCTACAAAACACAAACAGTAACTTTGGGCTACAAAGCACACTCAGTAACTTTGGGCTACAAAACACACACAGTAACTTTGGGCTACAAAGCACACTCAGTAACTGTGGGCTACAAAGCACACTCAGTAACTTTGGGCTACAAAGCACACTCAGTAACTGTGGGCTACAAAGCACACTCAGTAACTGTGGGCTACAAAACACAAACAGTAACTTTGGGCTACAAAGCACACTCAGTAACTTTGGGCCCCAAAACACACTCAGTAACTTTGGGCTCCAAAACACACTCAGTAACTTTGGGCTCCAAAACACACTGAGTAACTTTGGGCTCCAAAACACACTCAGTAACTTTGGGCTACAAAACACAAACAGTAACTTTGGGCTACAAAGCACACTCAGTAACTTTGGGCTCCAAAACACACTCAGTAACTTTGGGCTCCAAAACACACATAGTAACTTTGGGCTCCAAAACACACTCAGTAACTGTGGGCTACAAAGCACACTCAGTAACTTTGGGCTCCAAAACACACTCAGTAACTTTGGGCTCCAAAACACACTCAGTAACTTTGGGCTCCAAAACACACTCAGTAACTTTGGGCTCCAAAACACACTCAGTAACTTTGGGCTACACAGCACACTCAGTAACTTTGGGCTCCAAAGCACACTCAGTAACTTTGGGCTCCAAAACACACTCAGTAACTTTGGGCTACAAAGCACACTCAGTAACTTTGGGCTCCAAAACACACTCAGTAACTGTGTGCTACAAAGCACACTCAGTAACTTTGGGCTCCAAAACACACTCAGTAACTTTGGGCTCCAAAACACACTCAGTAACTTTGGGCTCCAAAACACACTCAGTAACTTTGGGCTACAAAGCACACTCAGTAACTTTGGGCTCCAAAACACACTCAGTAACTTTGGGCTACAAAGCACACTCAGTAACTTTGGGCTCCAAAACACACTCAGTAACTGTGGGCTACAAAACACACTCAGTAACTTTGGGCTCCAAAACACACTCAGTAACTTTGGGCTCCAAAACACACTCAGTACCTTTGGGCTACAAAGCACACACAGTAACTTTGGGCTCCAAAACACACTCAGTAACTTTGGGCTACAAAGCACACACAGTAACTTTGGGCTCCAAAACACACTCAGTAACTTTGGGCTACAAAGCACACACAGTAACTTTGGGCTCCAAAACACACTCAGTAACTTTGGGCTACAAAGCACACTCAGTAACTTTGGGCTCCAAAACACACTCAGTAACTTTGGGCTCCAAAGCACACTCAGTAACTTTGGGCTCCAAAACACACACAGTAACTGTGGGCTACAAAGCACACTCAGTAACTTTGGGCTCCAAAACACACTCAGTAACTTTGGGCTCCAAAACACACATAGTCCCAAAAACACACAGTAACTTTGGGCTCCAAAACACAACATATAACTTTGGGCTCCAAAACACACAATCCAAAACATACAGTAACTTTGGGCTCCAAAACACACATAGTAACTGTGGGCTCCAAAACGCACATAGTAACTTTGGGCTCCAATATACATACAGTAATGCTGTGCTCCAAAGTAATCTGACACACTGAGAACTGGGCTCCAAATTATGTAATGTAATCATGGTATTGTTGACTTGTCTCAAGCACACAAAATTTGACTCCATACAATCGGTAACTTGGATATCAAATAAGCATTGTCTGCTTACCTATACAAAACTATATATTTCTTAAATACTTATGTGTGTGATCGATTTTACTCATTTGTTTTAACAAAATACACTTTTATATTTTCTATTGTGAGTAAAAATTCTTGCAGTCATTTAAAATTCCTCTTCTTTACTTAAATGAAGAGGAAAAACAAGGTCTCATAATTTCAATACAGTTTGAATAAAAAACAGTTATTAATGACCAAGTTACAATTTTGAGGTTGAATGACAATCATTTGAAAAGCCATTTTATTGCCAATTATATGTTTGAAATGCATGCTATGGTTTGAAAATATTATTGAAATTGAAATTACAAAAACAATATGTTTTGTCTATATTGTCGTCTACTGCTTATCAATGTACCTCACTGGCAGGTAGTTAACTCAAGGTGTATGATCATGTAGTACTAACAACAACAACAAGTACTGAAACTTCTAGAATCCATCCGATTCAAAGTACGTATTCTTTTATAGTGTCCTAATTATGTAACGGATTTTATATGGCGCATAAAACGCATCTTGTTAAGCTGCATTTTGGTGGTCCCTGTACGTTGGCAGGAAGAATCGATTTCCGTGTCGACGATTCTTCACAAAAACGACTTAAGTCTGTGCCGAACTCCCTGGACGACCAAATGCAGCTCATGAAACACGTTTGCTGCGCCATATTTCATCAAAATCCGTTTCATATTAAGGAAAATATCAAATAATACTTACTTTGGAGTGGGAAAGATTTCAGCCACTGTTGATGTTGTTATAACCACGTGATCATGCACCTTGTAACTTGTTAAGCCAAAACTGTTGTAAGACTAGCCAAAGGCTACACAGGTTGTTGTCATTCATTATGCAGTATTTCCACAGTTACTAGCGACCAAGCGCAATGCACTGCTCCATCATACATATGGGCCAGTCCAGGAAACTAGAAACTGTAAAAATTATACAGATTTTGTCTTAACCCTTTCACACCTTAGTAACTGGAATGCATTTTGATATGTTTATTTTACAACCTGTAGCCTATTTCATCAACATTGCAAAGTATTCTTTAGTAGCAAAGTATACTTTGAGGGAGAAATTTTCAATTTTATGATAAATTTATTAATTTTTATTATACTGAATTTATTACATTATCACAGCCAATTTGGCTGTGATAATGTAATAAATTCAGTATAATAATTCTGCATACTTTTAATCATGAAATATATGCAGTTGTTAGTTCTGTATGAAATAATGCATTTCAGGAAAAATAAATGATTACTCCCTCAAAGTATACTTTGCTAGTAAAGTATACTTTGCAATGTTGATGAAATAGGCTACAGTTAATCTCACCGTTGCAAAATGATTTTCGGACTAGTCCATTTATGAAAAGGGGGTGTTTAAGTTCTCAAAAATATGAAAATTACTTGCAAAAAGTGCAGATCCTGATGAGACGGCTCGTCACTAGCCAGCTCATCTGGATATACACGTTTTGCCAATACCACTCACTCACTATACAGGCATGTGGTATTGAAAGGGTTAATGATTGAAAATTAATATTTTCTGATATGCTTTTGTTTTAATTTTGAAACTTGTGGAAAAATTCATAAAATGATATTAAGCCATATGGTCTCATGGGCTGGGCTGGTCCATGCATTTATGGAATGATACCTGAAACAATCGTTCTGTCACGTTGTAATTGCACGTATCATATTGCTTTCAACTGCTGCCATTCACTTGCTTGGATTTCATTATTACATGTGTCCATTGATGGACAAGGGGCTGTTATTTCTATACTTGAACATTTTAATATGGTGCATGAATTCTAAAAACAGGACAAAGAGAGATGATTTAGTTTGAATGTTATAAATGTTGGGCAGCGGTCTTATTTAAGGAATAAAACCATGGGCTGCTGCGTTTACTGGGGTGTACCATACATTTGGTATGTTTAAAGGACTCCTCGCAAACTTTAAGCAGACCAAATGTATTATTCACCCCTGTAAACGCAACAGCCCATGGTTTAATAACTTATATTTACATTCCATTTTATGATAGTTTCATAACTGTAAATAACCAAATATGGCGTTAACATTAACAATAATCTTGTTTTATGTAATTTTGTCGCAATTCCTGGAACAGTGACATTGCAAACTTTAACCAATCAACAACATCGCGCGACGTCACATGTGTCTAATGTAATGTATTGGGATGTAAACGCAATACGTCAAATGGGCGTTTGCATTATGAATTTATAGAACGTGTAAATATTTGAAATTATTGACACTCCTGTTTTATTCTCGTAGATTAACGAAAATTATTCTACAAAATAGTTTACCTTCTTTGCCATAATGGTTTGTTTTAGAAATGCATTGCAAACTTTGAAAAAAAAAGTATTTTAATTTTTAAATTGCGTTTATTTCTTCATCAAAGCACTCCCAACTTGTCATTTTTGATGGAGAAATAAGAAATTTACCTCCAAATTACGCACCCTAACTGGAGCTCTGGTTTAGCATGCAGCTTTTCTGACTGCAAATGAACAGTATCAATCAAATGCACCATTTAATCTGATAAAATTCAACAAGGTAATCGCTCACTTGAACAAACCTAGCATGTGATGCTGTTCATCAGGGGGCCGTTTCACTAAACTTTGTACGACTAAAATGTTTGCAAGTGCAAAATTATGATAGTCTGTAAATTGCACATTAACAATGTTTTCTTATTGGATTTACATTTATTGAGAATAGGCTGCATATGCAGCCTATTCTCAATAAATGTAAATCCATCAATTGAAATTTCCAGACAATCGTAAATTTGCACTTACGAACATTTTAGTCGTACAAAGTTTAGTGAAATGACCCCCAGTTGTATAAACAACCACTGTAACCGTGAAACCAGATTTACTCCACTTAACATTTGGTTAATAAAATGTTACAAATATACAGTTACATTATTTTAATTTAAATTCAGTTTCCTGCATTTTATTTCTTTCTATCTCTTGGCATGTAAGTTATCACTGTATTAATATAATAATTAAAATCAGGCGCGGATACAGAAATAATTGCAGGAGGGGTCTGTAATTACAAGTGAGCGCGAAATCGTAAAGTCGGGGGGTCTGGGGGTACGCCCCCATGAAATGTTTAAATGCCAGATCGCCGCAGATGCGATTTCCTGACACCTAGGCCACAAAAAAGTCGTCCAACTATTCGAGTATTGTAGATTTTCGTCTCTTTTTTTTTTTTGCCGGGAGCAGGTCCCCTGTATCCGCCCCTGAAAATATGCAACAAATAACAGCGATATTTTCCTTTATCTCAATGGGTAAAGTTGCCCTCAGTTTCAGCAGTGCTCATTGAGTTGTATTATATATACATGTACATGTGATTGCTGTCTAGCTATTATGGCTTCTTCATTGACAATTTGTAAGTCATTATGAACAATCGTGTTTCCATAACTACAAGATCAACTATTTTGATCAGCTGATTGTATCAGCTTGTAGTGGTAACTCTATTAATAGTAACACTAAGTTGTGTTCACATTGGCACGTAACCGCAGTGAGTATTGTGTGTGATACACGTGTTAAGTTTAGTGTCACTTCAACCTCCATTCTCCAATGTATCTCAGCAACTACTAAAGTAATTTTGATGTGATCAGCACAGAAAGCCTGAAACATAATGGCGTATCCTCAGCATGAAAAGGGTTAATGTGGCTTCAGTAGCATGTAATATTTTGCAATTCACTGTCTCTGTGCTTTCGTAATTCAAAAGTGCTTTAGTAGTAGTTGAGATATTTAGGTAGAATGTTAATGATAGCCAAACATCACTCTACTGCACAGTAATATATATGTGGCCGTGACTGGAGAAATGGGCTCATAGCATTTGTGGCCAGTCTGGATCCGGATTCCCCTGACACTCTCATGTAGCCTGATAAGGATCAATATTGTTTGAGACATTACTCATGTTTTACTGACTGGATGGCAAACAGTTCAAACCCTACTCGGACTACTACATGGATGTGTAGGTTGATTTGGGTCTACACTGGATGCAATGACCATGAGCCGCATTTCTCAAGTCACAGTTGAGCCATGAGCTGACAAAATTTAGATCCTTGCTTTTGCAAATACTAGTGTAGACTCGGATTAACCAGTGTAGACTCGGACTTGCCTGTATTTTCTCGCAATCTGACCAGCATTTCATTTTCCATAGTTGATTCAGAAAACCTCTAATATCTCTGAATAATATGTCGTCCATAAGGACTAAATAAATTATTGTGGTGCTGGAAATACAATATGCTGTCGTCCATACCTATTTTCTAAAAATAAAAGACAAAAGTCTCAATTTCAGTCACTTTCACCATGAAACCATGTTTAATCTGTTTTACTATTTGTTATATCCCTCAATTAATTTGTCAAGCAAGAATTATACCATATTGAAACGTAATAAATATCTAACTAGTAGTACTAAAAAAAACAACCCTACCTAGTATTTCTGGGCTGTTACCCACACCGCAACAAATTTTGTTGGCCTAAGCACCTTGCTGATCTAGTCTGCTTAGTCATACATGTCGGCTTTTGTCAGACGGTGGCCCGTTTCTTTTCTTTTCAGGCGAGTTTTAGCCTACCTGGTTCGCCATATGTTAAACCTCGTAGATCGAAGCCAAGTCGAATTAGCCTGAAGATAGCTAAGCAGCTTCGTCACCATGCAGAAAAGCAGCCGTTGGTTCATCTGGAATCATTAAACTTACCTTATGCCGATGATTCAAATGCCGTCACGCCTTGTTCAGAGGACATTAGACTATGCAATTTACCTACAAAATTCTCTTTGCACCGTGCGAGTCTGGCATCTTCGATGCGCCAAGTGAAGGGGGAGGATGGTTTGTCTCGGCGCGGTAGCAACACGTCGCAGGCCAGTCGCACATCACGATCACGCCTGTCCCCACACTCACCTATAGACAAAATGTCCATGCTCGAGACAGCCTTCAACTTGAAGAACAAGACCCATCGCCTCCTGCCGGAGGTCGTCGTAGATAGAGCCAAGTTTGGCGACAATGTGAGTGCTCTCCCCTGCGCATCTGAGGTCCCGTCCCTATATGTGGCTGTGAGTGAATAAATGGTGCTTATGGCAGTTGTCAATATCAAACTTCTGATCTTCTAGCGCATGCCTGAAGCCTGTTACCCCTTAGACCGCTACTCACAACAATTGTCGTCTGCTGTTGCTTTTATATTTTGTCTTATTTCTCAATAAAAACATGGTTTGACAGCACTTCAGAATCATTTCCAATGGAAATGATTCTGAAGTGCTGTCAAACCATGTTGTAAATTATTCCAAAGTGCTGTGAAAGCATGTTTTTGATAATAAAAATGGAAAATAGAAAATAAAAAACAGACGACAAAAAAATTAAGATAGCGGTCTAAGGGTTAATGATCAAAACTAAGTTAGAAGCATTACTGGTGTTTCATTGACCGACTGACAAACGGTGCAGGCCCTGATCACTGATCTGGGGCTACACTGGTTGCTTAACCGATAAGCCACATTTCACAGCCACCTATGACCTTATTTGTTGCTGGGATGCTGAACCCATTTCACATTGCACCTTTTCCTCTGCTTTGCTTTCTGTTTCATCATCATTATAGTCCCAAGTATCCTGCATCCAAGTCGTTTTTGTTGGGGGATAAAAAAAAGTGGACACATACTTCACGTACAACTATTTTTCATGTGTTTCAAAAAATTCATGTATGATATTAGCCCGATTGACATCGAATGGTGAAACAAAATTCAGAATTCATGCGGAATTGAACTCCACATGAGGTCCAAATGATGGTAAATATTGCATTTTGTCGAAATCAATACTGAAAATAGATGGCGTGATAAGGTAGATAATTTCAGAACCAGGCTTATAATGTGGCTGTGACTGGAGATCAGTGGCCAGTTCTAGCTCCTGATCAAATAGCACACTCCTGTAGCCTGATAACGATCTACCGTATATTGCTTAACGGGTGTAAGCTACAGCCACAAATGGGTTTTGCCAGAATAAATCTGTTGACAAATACTGCTATACAAAGGTTACTCTAACTTTGTTACAAAAAAAAACTTGGAGAATAAAACAGAAATACAGTGAAACCTCTCTAACCCGGACTCCCTGGGAGATCCCCATGGTGCCCGGCTTAGAGAGGCTTCACTGTACATCAGGCATTTGATCATTCTGAGCCATAGTTGTGTGCTATGCAATCGCGAACATACATTATCACCTGAGATAAATGACCAAGAAACTCATCAAAAATAAGATCGCAGGTGTTTTCTTGGTGTCTGGTTCAGCGAGGTTCCACTGTTCATTCACATCTTCATGTACATACATTTAATAATTTCTAAGTATTGAGTGAAGCATTTAAACCAATGAAATTGATTGCTTTGCTTCTGCTTTAAATCGTACATTGCTTTGCTTTGCTTTTACCGTTGATCCTTGCAATGCTGAATTAAAATTTGTCGTCTGCTGTTTATTTTTTATTTATCATTTTTCGCATCAAAACCATGTTTTGACAACACTTTAGAATCATTTCCAATGGAAATGATTCTAAAGTGCTGTCTAACCATGTTTTTGTTGAGAAAGAAGACAAAACATAAATCGACAGCAGACGACAATTTACGTTTCCCGCGTTCTAAGAGTTAAGTACATTGTAATATGATTTTTTTTTTAAAAAGAAGCCTATTTTATTATTTTTTTCGAGGATCTCAAACAAGTTTCCATTTGATATGAGATTTATGAAATGAGTCGCGCACAATTTATGCACCGATACTAGCGAGGTTCATAAAATTGCTGACAAGTTTCATAAATCCCATATCAAATGGAAACGAGATTCTGTTTATCACATGATTTCACACCCCAAATACCAGAAACTTGGGAGATATTCATATGTTTGCAGGGATTCCGCTGGGGAAAATAAAAAAATTGCCACTTCAAAAAAATAAAAAAATATATATATATAGCGGAATCCCTGTGTTTCAGTGAGAAGATGCCATTGACTATTTCCGCATCTATAGTCTGTTTCACGAAAGCTGCCCAAATTTTACGGCTATATAGACAATTCAAAAACAATATTTTTTTTGATAATATTAAATTAAAGGAAAATTTAAGAATGAGCCTTCTTTTTATTTCGTGAAATTTGGTCAAATATTGATTTTATTACGAAAAATTGATTTCTCTATGGGAATTTAACATGGGGGAAAAAGAGGTAAGGAAGTGTGGGAGGAGTCAAAAAGCGAAAAAATTTGGAAATTGACTCCGAAACCTGACTAGATAGCTTGGATATGATCTAACTAAGAAAACAAAAGTTAAATTTTAAAAATCGGTCCAGTATTTCTGAAATTCGAAAACATTTCCCCATGTTAAATCCCCATAGACATCTTCACTCCGTGAAGATGTCTATGGGGATTTAACATGGGGAAATTTTGTTTTCGCAATAAAATCAATATTTGACCAAATTTCACGAAATAAAAAGAAGGCTCATTCTTAATTTTTCCTTTAATTTAATATTATCAAAAGAAATCTTGTTTTTGAATTGTTTATATAGCCGTAAAATTTGGGCAGCTTTCGTGAAACAGACAGTAGTTGAAAATATCCACAGAGAAAAATAGGTTTAGCACTAGAAATACAACTACCAGTATTATAACTATGTGATATTATAGATTTCCATTCTTTGTAAACACTTTAGATTACCAAGCGGGAGCGCATTATAACAATTGCAAGGTTTTTACTGAGTCACTGACGCTTCTAATGACGTTTAAAACATGATGACGTCAACTTCAAAACATCATTGCTTTGTCGCGCCATTTGGAACGTCTTAATTTTGTTCGTTTCGCATAACGTTAGCGCATAATATGAATACGACTCAGACCTGTGATACATATAAAGAAGATAGTACTGTATGAGTCCAAGTGGGTGGGGTAATGTATTTTTTGTAATGGGCAATTATTTGTGTCACAGGTCCGAGTCTTCCACCTGCGACTATTACATATGGGACACTCCATGTGATTTTGTAACTTCTCATTAAATACAGTTACAACATTTACAATATAATTAAAATAACTTCTGCACGTATGTACTCTGAAATTTTGTCAACTTTTGACGCCATTTACTGAAAATATTGTAAATTTTGTAAACATGAAATTACGCAGATGTCCGAAGGTACAAAATCATATGGCGTGTCTCATAATTATGTGTGCCTTCAGGAATATGCCAGTGAACAACACCGCTCAAAGATGAAGGGAAAGGATGAGTACCACTCCATTTGTCGCACACCTAGAGGCTCACACGTCGATCAGAAAGGTAAATGTTTGCAACTTCACTCTGAAACCAGGGGGCTGTTTCACTAAACTTTGTACGATTAAAATGTTTGTGCATGCACATTTAGGATCATCTGGAAATTTCAATTGATGGATTTACATTTATTGAGCAAAGGCTGCATATGTAAATCCAATAATTGTTTACAAGAAAACATTGTTAATGTGAAATTTACAGACTATCATAATTTTTTCTTATGAACATTTTAGTCGTACAAAGTTCAGTGAAACAGCTGGTTATGTAGCTTGGAAATGATCTCGGTATTTGTTGAAAATTATGAATATAATGTGGATGCGCGTTCAGCCTCAGGTGGTCAAATGACTACGTAACTACAATACAACATAATCTCATTTTGAAAATTAGTACATAAATTCTAAACTTATCAAAAAAGCAAATTATTTGGCTGAAAGAGTCTTGCGCGACATCACCACTCTCTGTTTCATATAAACCTGCACTTTTTTTTACACCTATATAAACATTTTTAAGCAGTATTTAAGACTAATTTTTTGCCAATTTTGTCAATGTAATTTCAAATTTGACCCTTTAAACCCGAAAGCCCGCTATTGCGGTTTATGCAAACAGTGCAGATCTAGATGCGCCGGCTCATAACAAGCCGTCTCGTCATGATCTGCACTTTTTGAAAGTTATTTTCATATTTTTGAGAACAACAAATACCTCCTATTCATAAATGGACTAGTCTGAAAACCATTTTGTGACGGTTGGATTGGTTGCAAAATTAGCATATCAAAATCCGTTACCTAGGGGTGAAAGGTTTAATTCAGTAGTTTCATCTTTATGTGGCCCGTGACTTTTAAACTTTGTTTAGGCGCGGTATTGACAATTGTATTCTACGTGACGGGCAATTTAACTACTGAGATTCAGCTCAGCCCTGACCAATCTATCTGCCTGATTTCTAGTATAAACCCAGAGCACAGACTTGGAAATCAATGTACCGTATTTATTATAATAGTAGCCCCCTCTCTAATAGGAGCCCCCCTCCCATATTTGCATTCTAAATATGTTATTTTCAAAAATGGCTTATATATTTTGATCCTATTTTCCACGTTTTGATCCCCACAAATTGCATAGCCCTGGGCCATTTATTAGAATAAATACGGTACACATTGCCTGCTTGTGTATTTCAGACGTGAAGGTGCTGCGCGACCTGCTGGAGCACGTTGAGACGGCATCGCGGCGCTCCCTACACAGCCTCAGTGTCTTCTCCTACCAACAGGAGCCCCTCAAGGACCGGCTCAGCCGTCTCATGTGTAGCTGGCAGTGCCCCGCCCCCGTCGTCAGGATCCAGAACGCGTTCGGTTTCATCATCCTCGACCCATTCGTCGATCTGTTCATTACGCTATGCATTTGTGGCAATACGGTGTTCATGGCCCTGGACTACCATGGAATGAGTGAATCCATGAGGAAGACCGTTGAGGATGGGAATCAGGTTAGTCGGACACCACAGGTGGAAGACTAAATGGACATGTGAATCCCATGAATTATTGACATGCAATTGTATTTATCTGTAACATTATTTGTTAAAAATATTACTTAAATTTAAAAAAATTCCATTACCCCACCACATTAAATTTTTGACGGGCATGTCACAGGTCCAAGTCTTCCACTAGTGTGTGACATTGGGTTTGTAAATGGATTCGTCACACAGTAAAAATGATTGGTGGAAATATTACTCATTATCATTGTGTGTTGGGGATTTAGTGAGAAGTATCAAAATGCAATGTAAATATAAATAATAAAACCATGGGCTATTTTGTTTACTGTATTATGAAAGACATTTGGTCTGTTTAAAGTTTAAAGTCCCATCAGGATCTGCACTTTTTGCAAGTAATTTTCATATTTTTGAGAGCTAAAACAACCCCTTTTCATAAATGGACTAGTACGAAAATCATTTTGTGCCGATTGGATTTGTGGCAAAATTAACATATCAAAATCCATTTCAGTTACTTAATTTAATTAATCAGTCCCACTCTCTGACTTCAAAGACAATACGTTTCCTTTCCAGATGTTCTCCCTGATATTTGCCATTGAGGCGGTGATGAAGATTATTGCGCTTGGCTTTATCGTTTACATCCGAGATGGCTGGAACGCATTTGACTTCCTGATTGTCTGTCTCAGTTGCCTCGAGTTAATGATGGAGGGGGTGAAAGGGCTGTCTGTACTCAGGAGCTTTCGTTTGGTATGTTTGACTTTGCCATGCTTCTTCATTAACCCTTTCAACACCACATACCTGGATAGAGGTATTGGCAAACGGTGTAGATCCAGATGAGCCGGCTTATAACGAGCGGTCTCATCAGGATCTGCGCTTTTTTTAAAGTAATTTTCATATTTTTGAGAAACAAAAACACCCCCTTTTCATAAATGGACTAGTATGAAAATCATTTTGTGACAATTGGATTGGTTGCATAATTAACATATTAGCTCCTCCACCTCCTTTTCTCCCATGTTAAATTCCCATAGATCGACATATCAATTTTTCATAATAAATCAATATTTAACTAAATTTGACGAAATAAAAAGAAGGCTCATTCTTGAATTTTGATAAAATTTATTATTATCCAAAAAATATGGTTTTTCCATTGTTTATATGGCCGTAAAATTTGGGCAGGTTTCTTGAAACAGCCAGTAGTTTCCCACCGTCAGAGGTTCAATGAAATACAGAGGTGTGGAATATCTGTAGCCTATTTCATCAACAGTGCAAAGTATACTTTTCTAGCAAAGTATACTTTGAGGGAGAAATTTTCAATTTTAGGATAAATTTATTAATTTTTATTATACTGAATTTATTACATTATCACAGCCATTATGGCTGTGATAATGTAATAAATTCAGTATAATAATTCTGCATACTTTTAATCATCAAATATGTGCAGTGGTTAGTTCTATATGAAATAATGCATTTTGGGACAAATAAATGATTACTCCCTCAAAGTATACTTTGCTAGAAAAGTATACTTTGCAATGTTGGTGAAATCGGCTACTGGTCACATGAAACACGGTTATATTTGTATTTTGACATGCAAGTAACTACATGCTTTTATTTTCAGTTGCGCGTTTTCAAGTTAGCCAAGTCGTGGCCCACGCTGAATATGTTGATAAGTATTGTGGCTCGGACGTTGGGTGCATTAGGAAACTTGACTTTTGTGCTCGCAATTGTGATATTTATCTTCGCTGTAATGGGACAGCAGTTGTTTGCTCCAAATTATCAGTTGTACCTGAACGAAACTATGGGTACGGAAGGAATTATGCCGCGCTGGAATTTTACCGACTTCCTGCATTCGTTCATGATAGTGTTCCGCGTGTTGTGTGGGGAGTGGATCGAGTCGATGTGGGCCTGCATGCTGGTGGCCGGCTGGCCGTGTGTGCCATTCTTTTTGCTCACAATGATTATTGGCAATCTTGTTGTAAGTACTGTAAAAACACTATATATTCAGACACCGTTTGTTTTGGGAAACCCTAGGGGTTTCCCAAAACAAATGGTGTTTGAATATTTATTGTGTCAGGGGGGTGGGGGGGGGGGGGCCCAAAACAAATGGTGTTTGAATATTTATTTTATAGGGGTTTCCGAAAACAAATGGTGTTTGAATATTTATAATATTTATTTTATAGGGGTTTCCCAAAACAAATGGTATATCAACTGTCGTATTTGTATGTACTTGAATACCTGCAAATTTATTTTAGGTTATAATATTCCTAAATATTTTGACAATGGTGTTTTGGGAAACTCCTATACAATAGGGTTCCAAAACTATTGTGTCTGAATACATTGGTATTGTGAAAAGCCAGTACAACGATACATACTCTAAATATAAGGATACTCATTGTACTGTATATGATGGTTTGAAAATGTATTCTCGGTTACCGTAATAACCCTAGCTATATCTGGCACTATTTGACGCACAATCAACAGTATTCGAATAAATATCTTTTATAGGTTTCCCAAAACACTGTGTGTTGAAATATTTATTTTATTGGGGTTTCCCAAAGCAAATTGTGTTCAAATATTTATTTTATAAGGGTCCCAAAAAAATGATGTCTGAATAAATATCAACTGTTATATTTATGAAACACACCATGTGATTTTGTACCTTCGGACACCTGCGTAAATTCATTAAATACTTTTACAAAATTTACAATATTTTCCGTAAATTGCGTCAGAAGTTGACAAAACTTTCAGAGTACATGTGGAATTACTGAAAATTTTGTCAACTTTTGACTTTATTTATATTGAAATATTGTGAATTGTGTAAACGTATTTAATGAAATTACGCAGATGTCCGAAGGTACAACATCACATGGCGTGTCTCGTATGTACGTGAATATGCTTGAAAATTTATTTTCACATTTATTGGCAATCTTGTTGTATGTAACCTGTGTTAACCCTTACAATGCGGGAACCGAAAATAGTCGTCTGCAGTAAAAACATGGTTTGGCAGCATTTTAGAATCATTTCCATAGGAAATGATTCTAAAGTGCTGCCAAACCAAGTTTTTGATGAGAAAAATGGAAAATAAAAAATATTCAGCAGACGACACAAATTAATTCAGCATTGTAAGGGTTAAAGGCACTGTGTCTCAGATGATGTCACAGGCAGAGTGCATGCTAGTCTGGGTCTACACTGGTGACAAAGGTCCAAATCTTCTACAGGCCATTTAGTTGTTACAGTTGTTCAATGTTGTATTGCCTGTGTTAATTCATTTTGCTGTCTGTTTGCAAGATATTGATTGCAAGGAAACTGATTTAGTAAAGGGGCATATCATGATTTTTTAAAAAATACTATAAAAAATAAAAAAATAAAAAACGTGTTTGGACCTGTGTACAGTAGTTTAATTGAAGATATATGATGATACTAGGAGCGCTGAATTTTTTTTTTTTTTCAGGATTTAAAAAAAAAAAATGTTTTCATCTGAGGGCCCTGTGTAAAGTGGTTTAATTGAAGATATACAACAATACTAGGATTGCTGGGTTGTTTCAATAACAGTACATATATAGAATGTGACAGTATTTTGCCTCGTGTTTCAGGTGTTAAATTTGTTTCTTGCCTTACTGTTGGCTTCGTTCGGCACTGAGAACCTGCAGACAGGCACGGACGAAGGAGATACCGCACCAAATAAACTCGCTGAGGCTTTCAACAGATTCTCGCGGTAAACTGTTGTTATGCCCTCGCCTGTAGGCAAGAGGGATTATAGCGCTAGCCCATGTACGGACATGCGTGCATTAGCAACACCTTTCATGTTTCAATAATTCCAGCACAAAAATATTTACACAATTCCCTAACATTTGATTGGTCCCTGTCCAAGTCTCTGTCCAAAATTTATATCCCAGTAAACTCCCATGCCGAACTACTTTCCGTAACCGTGAGGCGCAGTTAAAATAATTCTTAAGAAAACGCAAAATAAACACATTTTCTTGATGAATTTATTTCAAATGCTGGAATTATAAGGAATGAATGGCTTTTTTGTGGAATTTATCGGGGATATAAACTTGGAAAAGTCGTGGGAATACTGGAAGAGGCCTTAACAAATTACAATTTTCGAAAAAAATAAATAAATACAAATTTTATTTTTTTATCGCTTCGTCCAGTATTCCCGTGACTTTTCCAAGTTTATACCCCGATAAATTCCACAAAAAGGCCATTCATTCTTATAATAACTTTTGAACCGCTTCACCGCTTCTGATAATATTTGGCCACAATGTGTGTCTAGGGATGGTGCTTTTGTTTTGCATATGACCCACATCAAGGTCAAGGTCACTGATGACATGTTCACCTTGTTTGTAAGGCAAAAATGTTAAAAAAATTTTTATTTTTCTAGCAAGGGGATTAGCTTGGTGATAACGATCTTGTTTTTTATTGAATCAATGGTGCTGCTCTCCGTGTTGGCATAAAATGTTTCACGTCAAACCTGCACCTGATTCCTGATGATTTCCCATTCAGCTACATGCAACTTGCAAAAGATACTGCATAAACACATTTTCGTCTAGTAACCGGCACAAGAAATATCAGCAGGAAACTAGTGTATTTTTCGACGAGAATCATTTTATGCCGGTGCAGAGTGCAGCACCAGTGTGACATGTCTTGCAGAAATGACAATGATGTCCATGTGTGCGTGCGTGTGTGTTAATGTTTTAAATTATTTGTATCCTCAGGCCCGTAGCCAGGGGTGGTCGGACGACCCCCCCGCCCAGCCTCGAGGTTCACTTTTTTAGCCTTGAGGTCCACTTTTTTAGACCCCCATAGATACTTCAGACCCCTTGAGCCTTCGAAACGACCCCCCCTTCAAACAGGTAGATACTTCAGACCCCTTGAGCCTTCGAAACGACCCCCCCCCCTTCAAACAGGCCTGGCTACGGGCCTGATCCTTGTAACTGTAAGTCACATTGACTTTAACTCTTAGAATGCAGGAAGCAAAATTTTTGTCTGCTGTTGTTTTATATTTTGTCTGCTTTCTCAATAAAAACATGCTTTGACAGAACTTTAGAATCATTTCTCAAGTGCTGTCAAACCATGTTGTGGACTAGAAAAATGGAAAATAAAAAATAAACAGCAGGCGACAAAATTTAATTCAGCATTATAAGGGTTAAACTCCACATGTATGCTTCTTTATGCATCACGC
The DNA here is from genome assembly GCA_029237695.1 of Conchocele bisecta. NCBI lineage: Eukaryota > Metazoa > Mollusca > Bivalvia > Lucinida > Thyasiridae > Conchocele > Conchocele bisecta. Next base: position 61,999,838 of record CM055269.1, read on the forward strand.
ATACACGCAAGACGCACACACGCATACACGTTAGATGAAAAATAAAAAGAATTATCTTAGTTTTGTATGGAAGTATATGTTATTACCACTCATTTGAACTGTCTCGCTGAGACGGTTCAAATGAGCGGTAGCAACATTATTTTGGACAAGAAATGAGAAAAAAATTTGGAAAATATTTTAGAATAGGCTTTAGAGGGGTATTCCACATGTATGTAATGGTTTAAATTTTAATAAATTAATTGAATTGTACAGATTCGGCAACTGGGTGAAGGTGCTGTTAATCGTACTTGTGAAGCGGGCTCGCTCAAGCAAACGGCAGCGTAACCTGATGGAGGATAAAAGTGTCCCGGACATCGAGGCGAATGGAAAAAACGGGGGATGTATGACGGACGGGAGTGTTATTGGTATGAACGGTACTGCGTGTGAAATCCTGCCAGAGGGAAACGGTCACGTTACACCTTCCACTAAAACAGGTTCACCTTAACACTCGATGTTGTTGTTGTTGCAATAAAACAAAGAGTTGTTTCAATTATCAATTTCTCTCCTAATTACCATAGACAATGATTGCATTTATATAGCATTAGTCCATGTATGTACATACGTTGCGTACGTTAGTAACGCCTTTCATTTTTCGACATACGACCCACGTCCGACCACCCAAGGTCAAGGTCACTGAGGACTGGTTTACCATTAAGCATGAAAAATTATCTTTTAAAGAAATAAAATAACATAAAATTTTGTATCAGCCTTAAACAGTATATAATTGCAATGTACTACGTAGATTCAATTAAATATATTTTTATGTAGAAATTTGTTTTCAACATTACACAAGTTCAACCCATTTCATGCGGGAAAGACTGATTCTCGGGTTTTTGCAATTCATGAACATTTTTATACGTCCGTTTGAAAAATAAAATGTATTTAAGGAATAAAGCCTTGGGCTGTTTACTGTGGGATGAAACATTAGGTCTGTTTCAAGTGTGTGGATTCTAAAGGACTGCACCCAAACTATAAACAGACCAAATGTTTTTCAACCACAGTACACGCAACTGCCCATCGTTTTATTACTTCTGTTACATTGCATTTTCGGATAGTTTTAAAATGTAAATAGCCAAATATAGCGTTAAAACTAATAATAATCTAGTTTTACATCATTTGATGGAATAGCGACATTGTCGATCATTGTTACATGGTTTCCGTTGTTTGCACATATGTGCAAACAAATAGCGCGTTCATGACGTTCATGACGCGGCCCCGGAATATGCATACCGAAAATTATCTACGTGAATGGGACGATTTATAAAAGTACTGAAAATACTGAATATAATGCTCAAATTACATCAGTTTTTTGTTGGAAATGTAACAATAACGTTTGATCATGTCCAGCCGTGTGCAAACGTTTGCTGTGGCCCGAGGGAACTGTTTGAACCCGCGGCCTGCGGCCTTGGGGTTCAAACAGTTCCCTCGGGCCACAGCAAACGTTTGCACACGGCTGGACATGATCAAACCTTATAATAGCGTGACGTTATTGAAAACGTGTATATTAATGATGTCAAACAAACTTTAACGAATCAACATCGCGCGACTTCACGTGTGGCTAATGTAATGTACTGGGATATAAATGAAATATGCTGAATGGGTATTTCCATCATGATGAATTTTTGGATAGTGTAAATATTATAATATAGTGTTGTCCGTCTGTCTGCCCAATTTACATCAATTAAAGTTTTGGGTATATATTATCTCTGCAACCCTATTTAAAGTCTGCTTGACTTGAAACTTCATATTCATGTACTTGTCGATCACCTTCCGTATTTTTATTCCATAGCCCGCCTATGTGGCCCACGTGCTCAAGTTTAAAGCCAAATTCAAGTTTTTGGCTAGCTGTTATTTCTGCAACCCTAAGTCTGATTGACTTTTAGAAATGTGTTTTTAAGTTTTGTGCCTCCTGTTATTTCTGCAACCCTAAGTCGGGTTGGTTTAAAGCTTCATGTACGTCATCCATATTTTCATTCTATAGCCCACCCAGGCGCCTGCTGTGTTCAATGTCAAGTCAAATGACTTTGAAATTTTCGTTAAACTTTGTTTTTCAATTTGTGTTAAATTGTTTGAGGGGTAGACTAGCTACTGATTTCTTGTTCCATGGAGTTATCCCCCTAGTTTACTGGCCATGCCTCGACAGGCGTATATTGTGACCTTCGACACTCTTGTTTTATTTATTGTTAGTCCATCTTGAAAGTATATTTGAGACACGCCATGTGATTTTGTACCTTCGGACATCTGCGTAATTTCATTAAATACGTTTACAAAATTTACAATATTTTTCATAAATAAAGTAAAAAAGTTGACAACATTTTCAGAGTACATAAATTTGCATGTATTTTGAATGAAAATGTTTTCAACTTTTGACCCAAATTTACGGAAAATTTTGTAAATATATTCATGAAATTGCGCAGATTTCCGAAGGTACAAAATCGCATGGCGTGTCACCAATCCACTCATTTGAACTGTCCCATTCTGCGTGGTTACAACTTACACTTCAGTGCATTCATGGGAAAACTACTATATTTTTCCATATCAAAATGGTGTATTATCAGCATGAAATGGGTTGTCTGTGGATTGTGTGAAACAACTCTTTGTTTAGTTTTGGTGTTGTGAAATTGTGCTGCTGTACGTCTCAGTAGCCATCTGCAGTCAATGAAAACCTCGGATGTTAGATGCGACGTCATTGTGACATTATGTTTGTTATTCCTGTCTATGCTGCGATGATGTCCATGTGTAATCCCTATGTAGGTGTTTATTTGTTTCACTGAATGCCTTTACCAAACAAATGTTTATTTGCTTATTACCGTAGTAACCTCAAGTACCATATTTATTCTAATAGTGGCACCCTCTCTAATATTAGTCCCCCTCCCATATTTGCATTCTAAATATGGTATTTTCACCTACAAAGCCATTTAAAACATTGTTTTAAATGGCTTTTGCATGTGAAAATCGAAGAGAAAATGTTTCATTTGGCTGCCGATAATACGTACATTCCCAGAATGTAATCGGGAGGGAAAGATAAATGGAAATAAATCTGACTCAACACAAAACTATATGTTGCTACCATTCATTTAAATAATCTTGGAACAAGACGATTGAGTGGTACAGCAAACACATTCATTCAGGAAACTAAATTCAATAATTGAATAAAATTTAACAAAAAAGATTTATTTGTAAATCTTTTCAATATCAACACTTTGGCATTACATGGCTTTGTCTGTGTGAACAGATTATATTCCATAACTTTGTGGTCACATGCTATTCACTGTCACTCACAGATTGAATTAGGAAAAAAATGCCCTTTTAATCCATTTCAGTCTAAGGATACAATATTTTTTGTTGAGAAATATTATTTTGTTTATTTCGCCATAAAGATATATGTTGTTACTACTCATTTGAACCGTCTTCTCAAGACGGTTCAAATGAGTTGTAAAAACATAAACTTTGAGGATGAGGGGCATTATTGAGTAAAGCCGGAGGCTGAGCATGTATGATATAGCAGATTGTTCCGACTCGAAACGGCGGTTACAAATAACGCACTTTAAATTGAGCATAGCTAAAGATGCGATCACATGACTTCCTGCAAAAGCGAAAGTACAAAACATGTGTTCGTCATAATTTAAAGTTAACTTGTTTTGTTGTAAAATAACATTACACAGGGCTGGGATAAACCACAAAACCTCTAAATAATCATGACAGACTGGGCAGGGTCTATACATGCTTGGCCTCCGGCTTCACTTCAATAATGCCCCTCATCCTATTCCTACACGGTTTATCCTATTCTGGATATTTTCTCCGAGCTGTGCTATTGCCGAACACCAAAACAAATATGACTAACACATGTTATGTACTTCTGCTTTTGCAGGAAGTCAGCTAGCTGGTTATGCTTTTAGCTGTGCTCGATTTAAAGTGTGTTAATTTGCTACCGCCGATTCTGTGTCCGAACAATCTGCTATATCATACATGTGAGGCCGAAGGCTTTATGGAAAATAATATTAGATTTTTTGTCCACAAAGTTACCTACTACTAAAAGTGTATCCCGTATCTAATGGGCTAAATTATATATTCCCTGCTTGTTGTCCAAACACCTCTGTAGATATATATAGTTATCGTCCTCTCATCGGTAACATAAACTTCACATTTTGTTATAATTTCTGTGTCCCTTCATGGAATGCTTTCATATTTGGTTGATGTCGTACTAACATCCTCATTCTCTTGCACCATTTTGTGCCGACTGTTCCACCTATATGGCCTGCATGCCCAAGGTCAAGGCCAACTGACAAATATTTGGTGATTGGACCAGGCAGCTTGAGCCTCTGCCCACTTGCTCTAGTTTATTGTTACCCTTTTAGTGTTATGGACATAGACCCTAATAATTCAAATAGTGTAACTAACCGATGAAAACAGTATCACCTTAATGTATTGAGAAAATCAACATATTTGCAAATGCAAAACAAAAACCTCACGCTGTGCCATCATAATACTTGAGATTTTAGGTTTTTCACTACCGATACCTAAAGGAAAATATTGCCTCACACTGCACTGTGCTGAACTACACATACGTTACATTTTTGTTATAAAACACAGTTCACAGAAATGTTATACATATATTCTATCACATTTATGTAGCAATTATCTTTGAATCAAACGATGATCTGGTATAGAACGTCTCCTTAAGTCTTTATTAGTTCTCAAAACAAAAAGTTCATATTGTAACCATGCATTTGAATTTTGAATGGTCCTGAGACAGTATACCAGATATACAATAATTTATTCTCTCCTGTTGAGAATTACATTGTGTTAGAACCTATGGATTGTTGCCATGTATGAAATTAACCATTCTATTCTTTTATTTCAGCCCTGGATGGTGAGGCAATGGAGGTAAGATCTGTAGCCGATTTCATCAAAATTGCAAAGTATACTTATCTAGCAAAATGTACTTTGAGGGAGTACCGGTAATCATTTATTTTTCCTGAAATGCATTACTTCATATAAAACTAACCTTTGCATATATTTGATGATTAAAAGTATGCAGAATTATTATACTGAATTTATTACATTATCACAGCCAAAATGGCTGTGATAATGTAATAAATTGAGTATAATAAAAATTAATAAATTTATCCTTAAATTGAAAATTTGTCCCTCAAAGTATACTTTGCTAGATAAGTATACTTTGCCATGTTGGTGAAATAGGCTACAGACTTGTACACATCAGTACAACAATGTACAGTCAACCACATGGCAAATGACAGAACTCAGTATTTGAGTCATGATAAGTTTTGACAATTTTGAATGAGTGAAATTTGCACAAAAACTTCAGTATTCACAAATTTCGTAGTCCATCATAGAAAGAAAAGCATGTCTTCAATTATGTTTTCAGTAATGTTTCTGTCTCCCAATGGAGGATAGCTTAAATGCTCGAAAACTTGGCAGACCAGTGTCAGTGCTCATAAATTGTTAATCTCTTCCAGATGACCGAGGAATCGACCCACACACTGAGTTAGTTCTCACATATCGTAATTAACATTGAAAACGCATACAAATGTTCACTCTACCTTTGATCCTGCTGGAGTTTTGCCCCTTTTCAACTGAAAATCCCAATTAACCCTTACAATGCTGAATTAATTTGTGTCGTCTGCTGAATATTTTTTATTTTTCCATTTTTCGCATCAAAAACTTGGTTTGGCAGCACTTTAGAATCATTTCCAATTTACTGAGAGAAAAGACAAAATATGAATTATCAGCAGACGACTATTTTCGGTTCCGCATTCTAAGGGTTAACTGAACCAGAATCAGTAATGCTGATGGAGGATGTATCACTCAAAAACTTTAACACAAATTCATTTGACTTTGACCGTGAAGCATGGGCCGCATGTGTGAACTATTGAATGAAAATATGGATGATGACAAATAAGCATATGAAGTTTCAATTCAATCTGATTTAAGGTTACCGAGATATATGTAGTAGGTAAACATTAATGCAAATCTCAGACAGATGGACTCACGGACTGACGAGAGAGCACTTGTTGCGTATTACTTATGTTTTCTGAGTATGGAATAAGGTAATTTTCCATTGTTCCATGTACTAGCAATGCAATGAATGGAATTTACTGTTAGGGGTACCTATTGTTCTCAGCTCCCAGTAAGTGCACTCTCATGTGCTTGAACTATGACTATGTCTACATAAGAAATCACACTATGTGATTTTAAACTACAACATGGAGCTTAAAAATCTACTGCTTTCCAGATGTCCGAAGCATCAACCCGCACACCGAGCCGCTCCTCAGATCACAGGAAGAGCATTCTTGGAACGGAATCAGAAACAAGCATGTCAGAGGACGGGGAAACACAGAGCCTCCGTAGGGTGGACGCAGAAGGCGAGCCGGAGATCAATGAGGTGGATGTGGAGTTTGCAGAGTACCCCGACGACTGTTTCTGCACGGTGGTGCGAAATAATTGTCCATGCTGTATAACCATGGAGAAGACGTACATCGGCCTGCTGTGGTGGAAGTGGCGCTGTATATCGTTCAAGCTCACCCAGCACAAGTACTTCGAGACGTTCATCATCACCATGATTGTCACCAGTAGCCTCGCACTGGTAAGTATTCGGGCCGCCGGCTGTATTTCGTTCAATCTCACCCAGCACAAGTACTTCGAGACGTCATCATCACCATGATTGTCACCAGTAGCCTCGCACTGGTAAGTATTCGGGCCGCCTGCTGTATTTCGTTCAAGCTCACCCAGCACAAGTACTTCGAGACGTTCATCATCACCATGATTGTCACCAGTAGCCTCGCACTGGTAAGTATTCGGGCCGCCGGCTGTATTTCGTTCAAGCTCACCCAGCACAAGTACTTCGAGACGTCATCATCACCATGATTGTCACCAGTAGCCTCGCACTGGTAAGTATTCGGGCCGCCCGCTGTATTTCGTTCAAGCTCACCCAGCACAAGTACTTCGAGAAGTTCATCATCACCATGATTGTCACCAGTAGCCTCGCACTGGTAAGTATTCGGGCCACCGGCTGTATTTCGTTCAATCTCACCCAGCAACAAGTACTTCGGACGTCATCATCACCATGAATTGTCCACCTAAGCCTCGCCCTGGAAAGATTATTTTTTGTGAATTTCGGTTCGGACCCCGCCGGCCTTGCCTGTATTTCGGTTCAAGCCAATTCCACCCCAGCAACAAGTACTTCGAAGAAGTTCCATCATCACCATGATTGTCAACCAGAGCCCTCGCACTGGTAAGCCCATATTTCGGGCCGCTGCGTATTTCGTTTCAATTTCCGTTCAATTTCGTTCATCTCACCCAGCACAAGTACTATCGAGACGTTCATCATCACCATGATTGTCACCAGTACCTCGCACTGGTAAGTATTCGGGCCGCCCACTGTATTTCGTTCAAGCTCACCCCAGCACAAGTACTTCGAGACTTCATCATCACCATGAATCACCATAGCCTCGCACTGGTAAGTATTCGGGCCGCCTGCTGTATTTCGTTCAAGCTCACCCAGCACAAGTACTTCGAGACGTTCATCATCACCATGATTGTCACCATTAGCCTCGCACTGGTAAGTATTCGGGCCGCTGCTGTATTCGTACAAGCTCACCCAGCACCAAGTACTTCGAGACGTTCATCCATCACCATGATTGTCACCAGTAGCCTCGCACTGGTAAGTATTCGGGCCGCCCACTGTATTTCGTTCAAGCTCACCCCAGCACAAGTACTTCGAGACGTAATCATCATCACCATGATCGTCACCAGTAGCCTCGCACTGTAAGTATTCGGGCCGCCCACTGTATTTCGTTTAAGCTCACCCAGCACATGTACTTCGAGACAAGGTTCATCATCACATGATCGGTCACCCTGTAGCCTCGCACTGGTAAGTATTCGGGCCCGCCTGCTGTATTTCGTCTGACTCTACCCAGCAAAGTACTTCGGAGACGTTTCATCATCACCATGATTGTCACCAGTAGTCCTCGCATGGTAAGTTTCGGGCCGCCGCCTGCTGTATTTCGTTCAAGCTCACCAGCACAGTACTTCGAGACGTTCATCATACCATGATTGGGTCCACCAGTAGCCTCGCAATGTTAAGTATTCGGGCCGCCTGTGTATTTCGTCAAGCTCACCCAGCACAATACTTCGAAGACGTTCTTCATCACCATGATTGTCACCAGTAGTCGCAACTGGTAAGTATTTCGGGCCGCCCGCTGTATTTCGTTCAATCTCACCCAGCACAAGTACTTCGAGACGTTCATCATCACCATGATCGTCACCAGTAGCCTCGCACTGGTAAGTATTCGGGCCGCCCACTGTATTTCGTTCAAGCTCACCCAGCACAAGTACTCCGAGACGTTCATCATTACCATGATTGTCACCAGTAGCCTCGCATCAGGCGAGCACATCAGTTGTGACTGGAGCAAAACATGGTTTTGACAACACTTTAAAATAATTTACAACATGGTTTGACAGCACTTAGAATCATTTCCATTGGAAATGATTCTGAAGGGCTGTCGAACCATGTTTTTATTGAGAAATAAGTCAAAATATAAAAGCAACAGTAGACGACAATTGTTGTGAGTAACAGACTAAGGGTTAAACAACAACTGGAGAAATGGGATTTTTTACTGTTAACTTCATCATTGTAGGCACTGGAGGATGTGAACCTACAGGAGCGGCCAATCTTGATGGCGATCTTGAAGTACATGGACAACGTTTTCACCGGTGTGTTCATCTGTGAAATGCTCATCAAGTGGTTCGCGTTCGGATGGAAGAAGTACTACACGGACGCCTGGTGCTGGCTCGACTTTGTCATCGTCTTGGTAAGCTCTTGTCCATGGCAACAGTGTCTGTAGCCAGGGCTGTATGTAGCCACAGTGTGGTGCAGTCCCCATACTCTCGCTATGGCACGCTTACGCACATGGCCTTTACGACCAGTGTAGACTCAGATCATGTACTGTTCAAACATATGTTGTTGAAAAAAAACAGCAACAAATATTTCCCTGCCTCTAAATGGCTGCTTTATCGACATCAACCAATAATGCGACACTCTGATTTCTTTATTTGTATATATAAACGTTTTACATGTGTTCAAACTAAATGAAAAATGACAGCATCAAATGCAATGTTTATGTTTTTTGTCTCACCCACTATAGGGGAAAGTGAGACGTAGCGGTCACGATTCTGGCCGCTGTGTCGACGGCGGGAGTCGGTGTCGTCAACAATGTGGGGACGTAAATGTTGAACGTAGCCAAATTTCCTATATCTCTTTACCCGTTAGTCGGATCATTACCAAACATCATCGATAGCTTCCTCACATTGATAGCTATCCATCCAATGTCACCTTGGTGACATTAATCTTTGTGACGTAAATTTTGGACATACATGTAGTCCATATTTCGCATATCTCTTGATCCGTTTGTTGAATCCATACAAAACTTCATACATAGCTTTGTCACATTTATGGCCAACCAGTGTCATTTGGGTGACCATGACCATGGTGACCTTGACCTTGGTGTCAACAATTTTGGATATACGTCCAAATGTTAAATATCTCTATAGACGGATCATGACCAAACTTCAATAGCTTCCTCACATTCATAGCTATCCATCTACATGTAGTGTCATTCTGGTGACATTGACCTTCACGTTGGTGACCTTGACCTTCGTGGCGATCGCCTTGTTTAGTGGGTGAGACACTCCCCGGCGATAGCCTTGTATTGTACATGCAAACAACTGCTGTGGGATATTCAAACATACATGTTTGTAGTCATTTTGTAAAATAATACTGTCCTGCTATTGTCTTCATCGTGGTACGAAAACATTTGGTCTATTTAGTGTGCAAAGTCTGAAGTACTCCTCGCAAACTTTAAACAGATCAAATGTTTTGCCGTCATCATTGTAAATGCAAGAGCGAATGGTTTTATTACTTACGTTTCTGTCCGTTTCATAAATGTACGTTTCCATTGATTAACCCTTATATTGCTGAATTGAATTTTGTCGTCTGCTGTTTATTGTCTATTTTCCATTTGTTCTTATCAAAAACATGCTTTGACAGCACTTAAGAATCATTTCCAATGGAAATGATTCTAAAGTGCTGTCAAAACATGTTTTTATTGAAATTGAAGGCAAAATACAAAGCAACAACAGACAACATTTTTCATGTGCAGCAGTCTAAGGGTTAAGTTTCATCTTCTTAGGATCTCATTTTACCACAGTTCATAGACCAGTGAATTGCTAAAGTGTTCACTAAAACTAACACAATTGATGGCGGACCTGACATGCCACTCGAAATGTGAATGTTGATATTTTGTAAATGCTCAACCATAGAAGACATACCATGTTATTTTGTACCTTAGAACATACGCAATTTTTATGAAAAATATTTTACGGAAACTGATATTTTCGTTAAATGACAACGAAAGAAACTCCATTACACATTTGCTCCGAACATGTTATTTTGTACCTTAGAACATACGCAATTTTTATGAAAAATATTTTACGGAAACTGATATTTTCGTTAAATGACAACGAAAGAAACTCCATTACACATTTGCTCCGAACATGTTATTTTGTACCTTAGAACATACGCAATTTTTATGAAAAATATTTTACGGAAACTGATATTTTCGTTAAATGACAACGAAAGAAACTCCATTACACATTTGCTCCGAACATTTTGACGTAATTTATATGAATATTGTAAACTTTGTAACGATGTTTCATGATATATCGCACATCTTCTTAGATAACAAAAAAAAACAGACGGCTTATCGCATATGAGTCATTTTTTTGTGAAATGAACATTTTGTCAACTTTTTTTACTTCATTTCTGAAAATATCTTTCAAAAACATATTGCGCATCTTCTTAAGTACAAAATCACATGGACTGTCTCAAATGTGACTGTGGCTGGAGAAATGGAGTGTATTGGATTTGTAACCAGTCTAGCTCCTGTAGCCTATTTCATCAACATTGCAAAGTATACTTTAGTAGCAAAGTATACTTTGAGGGAGAAATTTTCAATTTTATGATAAATTTATTAATTTTTATTATACTGAATTTATTACATTATCACAGCCAATTTGGCTGTGATAATGTAATAAATTCAGTGTAATAATTCTGCATACTTTTAATCATGAAATATATGCATTTGTTAGTTCTATATGAAATAATGCATTTCAGGAAAAATAAATGATTACTCCCTCAAAGTATACTTTGCTAGTAAAGTATACTTTGCAATGTTGATGAAATTGGCTACTGGTCTGCTGTTGAGTGTCGCACATGCGGATCGTGAGACCCTGGGTTCAATTCCCACCTCTACCGCTGCGAATGGCCAAATCGACATGTCCTTGGGCAAGAGCCAAATCGATATGTCCTTGGGCAAGACAACTTTGTGCTAGCCTAGTCCTATCGGATGGGGACTTAAGTAGTCGGTCCCGCATGAAAGGTCATCGAGCCAGCGCCGTCGTTAAATGAAAGCACTTAATTTTGGTCTGCTTTTCCACTACTGTAGCTAGATGTTCTATATTTATTGTTTGGTACATGGTGGGTGTTCTACTGACTGAATGATGAACAGTGTAGACCCTGATCAGCCTGCACAGATGTGCAGGCTGATCTGGGTCTACACTGGTCATACATGTTATAAGCCCCATTCCTCCAGTCACAGCCACAAGTGTGATAATATCCCTTTGTATCCCAGCAATATATTTTCACTACGGTCCCAGATTTGCACTCGTTGCAGATGTCCAAAGTCACATTTCGTCGGGTCTAATTTCATTGCTTATTAATATGCAACACTTAACTCCTCTCTTCTATTTTTTCCAGAATAATTAAGATGTACGATTCTTTGACATTTCAGGACGAAATTCAATCAAATTGCATTTTCTACGTGTAGTGATTAATTATGCTAATTTATTTTTTTGCGTTATAAGATTACGCACAAGTTCTTCTGATGCACTAGTTAATTTAGCATGTTTGCTTTTTGCACAGATATATTGCACATTATAAAATATACAAATTTAACCAGCCCAGTTTCAGTAAAGAAGATTACGTTTTTTTGGCAATTTCTTTAATTACAAAATAATTTTGTTTTTATTAATTAATCAACACTGCTATGTAGATTTTAAAATATGCTTGAGATAATTTTATCAAACTGATGCACTAGAAAATGAACAGCTGACGTTTTGTGTGCTAATTATATTATATTTAGGACATTCTGATGGCTTGTTAACCCTTTCACCCCTAAGTAATTGGAATCATCACAAAATGATTTTCAGACTAAGCCATTTATAAGAAGGGGGTGTGCTAAAACATTATGAAAATTACTTGCAAAAAGTGTAGATCCTGATGAGACGGCTCATTATGAGCCGGCTCATCTGGATCTACACTGTTTGCAAACACTTCTAAAGAGGTCTGTAGTGTTGAAAGGGTTGTTTCTTACGGGTTTCCGTGGGAATCAATCTGCCATTTTAATTTCCATATACATTGTATGTGTTTTCTAATTCATATATGTGTTTTCTAATTCAGCATAGATAGAGTGCGATGACACATTATGTGGTCTTAGTAGATTCTTTTAATGTGATCAATAGAGTGTCTTAAAATAGTGATGAGTTAATATGGTATTTATTAACCCTTTCAACATTAAATAACTGGAATGGACTGTGCCGCGTTCATTTTCCGATCAATCCAATTGTCACAAAATGATTTTTTCAGACTAGTCCATTTATAAAATGGGGGTGTTTTTCTAAAAGAAATATGAAAATTACTTGCAAAAAGTGCAGATCTTGATGAGATGGCTCGTTACAAGCCGTCTCATCTGGATCTACACTGTTTGAAAACATTACAAAAGAAGTCTGTTGTGTTGAAAGTGTTAAATGAATTTACTATTTCCTTAAGAAATCAGGCTCTGTCCAGTTTCTTATCCAAAAATCCAAAAATTCAAAAATAAGTTTAATAAATTCCATACTAAATCACCACAAATATTAGATTCTATTTATTGCATAATCACAGTATCACACTTTGAAGCTGCTCTGACTGCATAGCGTGTTTTTTGCTTTACACATTTATTACACTAGTATAGTATGATTTAATGCACCATGTTATTTCACTACCAAATACCAATTTATGCAATAATATACAAGACAATAAAATAATCCACATTTTATTTATTGTGCTGGCCAAAGGATTTATTAAACACACAAAATGTTTTACAGACTACAAATAACACAATAACAGCTGGTTGTATTATCCCCTCGCCCATAGGCAAGAGGGGATATAGCGTTAGTCCATGTACCTACGTTAGTTACACTAGAGCTCCAGATAAGGTGTGTATTGGCGTACTTACGCAATTATTTTAGCAGAATAGGTATTGATTATCAGAAGTGGGAGTGCAAAATACTCACAGCAATGTGAAAATATGCATTGATTTGCAAATTGAGTAGAGAAAATAATGTAATAAAGTTGAAAATTTACTTAGTTGAGCTGCAAAAAGCAAATTTTGCTTTTTGCAGCTCAAATAAGAGAATTTTTAAATTTGTTTTATTTTTTATCATTTGTTCCCTATTTAATAATGAAGAAAATCAATAATACATTTGTAAAAGTAAAATATGGATTGAATTTGAAATATGGCGGTATAATACTCTTTAGACAGAAAACTTATCTGGAGCACTGTAACACCTTTCATTTTTCAATAACCCATGAACCACTTCACCGATTTTGATAATATTTGGCCTCAATGTGTGTCTAGGTATGTTGTTTTGTTTTGCATCTGGGCCACATCCGACCATGGAGCACATCAAGGTCAAGGTCACTGAGGCCCATCATTTGTTTGTAAGGCAAAAATGTTAAAGTTTTTTTTTCTTTTTTTTTTACTATCAAGGCGACCCACGTTCGACCACCATGTACTTGAACATGTACATGTACTTGTACAGGTAATATATGGGATTTAGTACTAAACCCATTGACCCGGCCTTAAATGACCTTAGCTGTTGATAAGCCGTTAAACCCCAATAAACTAACAAACATCAACTGCTCATGTTCGACCGCCCAAGGTCAAGGTCACTGAGAACTTGTGTTTTTGTTTTCTTATTATCAAGGCTGCCAGGGCGGGGATAAGCTTCGTTTAACGATGCCATTTCTTGTTATTATTTATATTTACATTGCATTTAGTGATAATTTCTAAAAGATTGTTAAATTAAGTTTTATCTATTGCATTCATGGAATACATGTAGTGACATTACTATTTAATATTGTGCTGTTATTGATAATGTCAATGTTGATGTCAAACATACTTTTAACCAATCAAGGTCGTAACATGATGCAATTATATTTATCGGAAATGAAATGCAATTGATGAAGTACCGGTGCGTGCTTAACATACAGACTGCAACGCTTATGAAAAAATAAATATAAGCTGACACAAATAATTTGATTACATGTACCATTCACATACTTTTATATAGTAAACTGATACCATTGCCAGTACAATACCCAACCTATTATAAAATCTTAATTGCTGTTGATAATTATGTGCTGTTGATATTTAGTGTTACCCTTGTCCGTCCCCTCTGTCCGTGCCGTCCGTCCGTCATCAACCTTGTAACTCGTAAAACTTTTAATCTGTACTAGCTACAGACCTGAAACCTTATGATGAGTAGATGCGAACAGTTTATTTCTATTTTTGATTTGACCCTCGGGTCATGGATTATCTCCCCCTTTTCGATTTAGAATTTTCCAATTTTGGCTTGTAACTCGTAAAACTTTTAAACCGTAATAGCTACTTAGAATTTCACTATTTTGTCTGGTAACTTGTAAAACAGTAATAACTGGAGGCTTGATGCTTGGTATGTAGCTTCTTACATTATATTATGTGTAGATACACAAAGTGAATTTCTATTTTTGCTTTGACACCGAGCCATGGATTATCTTGCCCTTTAGGACTTGGAATTTTGCCTCGTTTACTATGAAAGTGATATCAGGGGCATCTGTGTTCTATGAACACATTTTCTAGTTACATGTACTTTATCCCAGGTGATTAATTGACTATAAATTTAACATCCCTACAAAAGCCACTTCTTTACAACAGTCATTTATTTTGCTTTCCTGTGTGAGACTCTTGCAAAGAGGTCAGGTTGTATATTTAAACCTTCCTACAGCAACCACCTCCTTACAGCAGCCAGTATGTCTTCCCATGTGTGGCTTTTGTTGTAGAGAAGTTGCATTACTTATGTTGACTTCCCGACAACAGCCACCGTCTTTTGTGTCTTCCTGTGTGTGGCTGTTATAGAAAGGTCATATGATTATAGAGAATGCATGGCTAGTGTCTTTTGATATGAAGTTTATCGGGCAAGGCTAGGAAATGCGTAGGAATTCCGAGGCTTGACAAGAAATTCCTACCGTTTCCGAGCCAAGCCTGAACTTGATATAAAAAGACAGTAGCCTCGTATTCTATTTATCAGGTATCGGTTTATGCTTGAAAATAACCGCAGATGACGTCGTTGTCTATGGACAGAACACGGACTTGTTTACGTTGCGTCATTATACTGACTTCATTCAGTAACTTCATGTGACGTCATCCCACCAATGGAACATCAATTTTCACTTTGTTGTAACACGGATGTTAATTTATATCAGGTCAATACCTTATACATCAATATGTTATGAGTCAGTACGTATTCGGTCAATACAGGGCAGGTTACCTGGTAAAGTTTAACCTCCATACAACAGCCAACTCCGTCCAATAGCTAGTTTTGCTGCTGAAGAGAGGTAACCCTATGCTAGTTCTAAAACTAGTATTCTTTCACTATGCATGCTGTGTATTTCTTTTATTATCGTTTGCATTTTATTTTTAGTTGTTTTCTTTCATTTGTTGTGAATTTTCAGATCTCCATTGTAACGATTGCGGCAAGGTCTGTAGGCGCTGATGAGATCGGAGCGTTCAAGGCAATGCGAACGTTACGCGCGTTGAGGCCTCTTAGGGCCGTATCACGGTGGGAGGGAATGCGGGTAAGACTACATACACATGCCGTACTGTACAATGAACATTTCAGATATCGTTAGTCATGATCGCGGCCAGGTCTGTAGGCATGGCAGAAGTCGGTGCATTCAAAGCTATGCGAACACTGCGAGCTTTGAGGCCCCTACGTGCTGTGTCGAGATGGGAAGGAATGAGGGTAGGTGGCACAGTGGAGCCTCTGTGAACCAGACACACTGGGGTGTGCAGTGTATTTAACCCATTCACCCCTATGTAACTGGAATGGATTTTGATATGTTAATTTTGTAAACAATCCAACTGTCACAAACTGATTTTCAGTGTTTTTGTTCTTGAAAATATGAAAATTACTTGCAAAAAGTGCAGATTCTGATGAGACGGATAGTCACGAGCCGGCTCATCTGAATCTACACTGTTTGCCAATACCACTTTGGTGTTGAAAGGGTTAAATGTGGGTGTGACTGGAGAAATGGGTTATGGGTTTTGTGACCAGTCTAGTTCCTGATCAAATAGCACACTCCTGTAGCCTGATAACAATCTGTATTTCTATTAGAAACATGCCCGGTGTTTCATTGATGGAATGGCAAGCAGTGCAGATCCTGATCAGACTGTGCGGATGCACAGGCTGATCTGGATCTACACTGATCGCAAAACCCACAAGCCACATTTCTCCAGTAACAGCAACAATTTTGATGGGTTTCACTGTACTGTTTGCAAATCACACATACATGTGATAGTGTGCTTAAATACCTGACAGTAGAATCTCTCTAAACTGGACACCCTGGGGATCTCACAGTGTGCCCAGTTTAGAGAGGTTCCATTTTCAAGTATGATGGCTCTCTGTGATCTATTTTGTTTTGCTTTGCAATCATGAACAAACGTTTTCATTGAAGATGTATGACAGTGAAGCCCGTCCAAGTTTCATTGCTTTAAAATTATAAACATACGCCAACACTAAAGATGTATTACAGTGACACCCATGCAACTTAATTGCACATATATTCCATGGTGTATTGTTTACAAGGGTTCCACTGTAAATCAAATATACAAGCATTCTGTGACACATTTTATGTACTCTGAAGAACTTATCAGGGTACATATAGTCGCCACCCTGTCTGTCCATCTGTCAGTCTGTCCTTGTGTATGTCTGTCCTAGATTTGCATTAAAGTTTGTGTGTACCTGCTATCTCTGTAAGTTGAAGTCGGATTGGCTTGAAACTCCATATGCTTATTATCCCCTCGCTTATAGGCAAGAGGGGATCTAGCGTTTGTCCATGTACGTATGTGCATGTGTGACATGCATACGTTAGTAACACCTTTTATTTTTCAATAACTCATGAACCGCTTCACCGATTTTGATAATGTTTAGCCACAATGTGTGTCTAGGGATGGTGCTTTGATTTGCATATGACCCACGTCTGACCACCCAAGGTCAAGGTCACTGAGGACTTGAGTTCACCTTGTTTGTAAGGCAGAAATGTTAATTTCACCTTTTTATTATCAAGGCTGCCAGCGAGGGGATTATTGATAACAATGCCCTTGTTAGTATTAGTCGTCATCCATTTTTTTTTTACATTAAAATTTTTGAAGGGTGAAGCCCATCAGTGTTTTTTTTGTATTGCTTGCAGTCATGATTACAATTGAAGATGTTTATAGGAATGAATGGCCTTGTGGAATTTATCGGGGTATAAACTTGGAAAAGTCGCGGGAATACTGGACGAAGGCCGGAAGGCCTCGTCCAGTATTCCCGCGACTTTTCCAAGTTTATATCCCCGATAAATTCCACAAAAATACCATTCATTCCTTATAATTCCAGCATTTGAAATAAATTCATCAAGAAAATGTGTTTATTTTCCGTTTTATTAAGAATTATTTTAACTGCGCCTCACGGTTACGGAAAGTAGTTTGGCGTGGGAGTTTACTGGGATATAAACTTTGGACAGAGACTTGCTACGGGCCAATCAAATGTTAGGGAATTGTGTAAATATATTGTGTAAATAATATGCATACATCAACTAAGTGTAACATAATCCAGAGTTACCGCCTGCGTTGTGGACTCGTTGTGGAAGTAACTCCCGTATCATCAGTAGCATAGTTGCGGTTCCATCCATAGTCTTCCCTTGCAGAGTAGTGAATCAGATTTGATGTGTTACTCTGCAGGGGAAGGTTATGGACGAAACGGTAACTATGATTAAATGCATCCATGTGTTTTTGATGTCTGGTTTAGAGACGGTTTAATGTATATGATATGCTAATTTATAACTAATTTGCATTCTTTAGTCCTCCCATGCCCAGAGGCGATGCCGATTACTATCAAATGCTTTGGCGATCTCGCTATGTGGGCTGCGGCCATCTGGTTTTACTACAAGGCTGTGAATAGTTGAGCTACACTGTTCTCAAACTGAACGAGCTATTATCACCTCTTTGGTGTCCATTTCATTTCATGCTTACCAATGTTTTGGGGCAACTCCTATAAAATGGGAGTTTCCCAAAACAAATTGTATCCAAATACATTGTTATTGTGACAAGTACAGCTATACAAACCGTAAATAGTTGGACATTCCTTGCTGTGACAAACCATATATTAATGTGTGTTTCCCAGAATAAATTGTGTCCAAATATTTAGTGTTTTTACTTTATTTTTCAAGGTTGTCGTGAATGCGCTGATCAAGGCGATTCCATCTATTGCGAATGTGCTGGTCGTCTGTCTCGTGTTTTGGCTCATCTTCGGGATTGTCGGTGTCCAGATGTTTGCTGGCAAGTTCTTCAAATGTGTCGACCAGTACGGTGTGAAGGTAAGCACTGGTGTAGCACTATGGGTATAGTGATGTAGATATTTGTGGCTGTAACTGGAGAAATGGGGCTTATGTGATTTGTTATCAGTGTGGCTCCTGATCAAATAGCACACTCCTGTAGTGTGATACTGATCTGCATTGCTTGTTGGAAGGATGACGGGTGTTTCCTTAATGAAATGGCAATGCACAGGCTGATCTGGATCTGCACTGGTCGCAAAACCCATAAGCCCCATTTATCCAGTCACAGCCACATTTATGTTTTCCCAAATGTACAAATGTGCTTTATAATGTTGCAGAAATTAATGAAATGTGTTTAAATACTGACTCATGCTTTATAAGATTGAAGAATGAATGAACACAATATAATTTCCAAGAATCAATGTAATGTGATGAGCCGTCTCATCAGGATCTGTACTTTTTGCAAGTAATTATCATCGTTCGAGAACAAAAACACACCCTTTTCATAAATGGACTAGTCTGAAAATCATTTTGTGACAATTGGATTTGGTTGCAAATTTAAGATATAAAAATCCATTCCAGTTAATTTGGGGAGAAAGGGTTAAAACTGACTTGTCCTGTTTCAGTTGAACAACACACATGTAGCGTTCCGCAATGTGTGTGAATCGATGAGTGAGAGCCATAACTACAGCTGGGTCAATGCTCCCGTTAACTTCGACCACGTCTTCAACGCCTATCTAGCCCTCTTCCAAGTGGTGAGTTTGCCCTTTTACTGCCTAATATATGAGACACGCCATGTGACATTGTACCTTCGGACATCTACATAATTTCATTAAATATGTTTTACACAATTTACTACAATATTTTTCCTAAATAAATTCAAAAGTTGACAAAATTGTCAGAGTACATGCGGAATTACAACTTACAATTACAATGGAAAATATTGTAAATTTTGTAAACGTATACTATGGAGGATCTCAAACGAGTTTCCATTTGATGTGACATTTATGAAACGAGTCATGCACAATTTATGCATCGAGCCTCTCGCTAGAGGCTCGGTGCATAAATTGTGCGTGACTTCGTTTCATAAATATCTTTCCATTTGATATGACATTTATGAAACGAGTCGTGCACAATTTATGTACCGAGCCTCTGGTGAGGTCCATGAAATTGCAGACGAGTTTCATACATCTCATATTAAAGGGAAACAAGTTTGAGATTCTGTTTATCACATGACTTCAGTCTCCAAAGAGCAAACAACTTGGGAGATATCCAATACGTTTCAGTGAGCAGGACTATTTTTGCATCTAGTTGAAAATCTCCACTGAGGAAAAAAGTTTTAATCCTAGCAATACAATTATTATAAATATGCCATATAACAGGTTCCTGTTCTTTGTAAACACTTCATACCAAACGAGAGCCCATTCTGACAATTGCAGTAATTTTAATGAGTCACGGACGCTTCTAATGACGTTTAAAACATGATAACGTCAAAACATCATTGCTTTGTCGCGTCTTTGTCGGACGTTTTTTAATTTTTATTAATTTGACATACTGTTGGCATATAATACGGATACGTAATTAGGGTGATGCGGCCAACCAATCAAATGCGCTACATGAAACTACTCGGATACAAAATCAAATGGCGTGTCTCATATATAATGTGGGATGTGACATAATGTTTGACATCCTTTCATTTATGCCCCCGGTCTCGGTACAGCCTGGAGGCATGCAGTGTTTGACTATGTGTCCGTCCGTGGGTCGTAGAACTTAAGTTGGCCAGAGTTTCTCCAATCTGCTACCGGGAACATTATTTTCTTGAATAACTTTCAAATAGTAACACAGATTTTACAGAAACATGGCACGGCGAACATCTATCGCAAAATGTTATCTGTATCATGTGTGTGTAGCAAATGACTTGCCCATAATTTGAATTTGTTGTTTAAATTTTAGGCAACATATAAAGGCTGGACACTCATTATGGATGATGCAATTGATATCCCTGCTGAGGTAAGTGATTTCTCTCATGCAATCTCAATATAAGATTCGACAATGTCCAGCCGTGGGTAAACATTTGCTGTGGCACGAGGGAACTGTTTGAACCCCAAGGCCGTAGGCCGCGGGTTCAAACAGTTCCTGAGTGGCCCCATCCTCTGTATGAATTTCAAAATTTCAGTGCGACCTTTGCGAGCTGGTTTGGTGACATAATGATGCGTTCTAGTAACGTCACGAGACACATGTATTACGTAGTTGTTGGCTTGGCCCAGGAATGAGCATTGTCTACAGCCATGGTCAAACAGCATGCGCCGTACGTTTGAGCAAGGCTGTGGGTGGTGTCAAACAACGGCAGTCATGTAACAATATCATATTATCTGACATTATGCATAAACCAGTTGCCTAGCTTAGTTGATAAGGCATTTGCCTAATAACTGTGAGGTCGAAAGTTCGAACCTTATTGCCGGCTGGTATGGCCAGTTTGTAAGCCGCCACTAGTTGATAGATGGTACCAATTGCCTCAGCTTGACATGTAGATGTAATGGTCAAACATTCAATTAATCAATTAACAAAGCATTTTTCTGTTCATTTCAAGTGTACATTCAGCCAAGACACCTGATCAATCAATTAATCAATCAATATATCAATCAGTCAGTAAATCAATCAATCAATTAATTAACAGCACATTTCTAAGGTTTATTTCAGGTGAACCAGGCAGCTTATTAATCAATCTGTCAGCCAATCAATCAATCAATCGATCAATTGTTTCAGGTGGACATGCAGCCTATCTGGTAGATCGGCCATGCCATGCATTTTGTTCTCTTCCAATCAATCAAACAATCAACACTCAATCAGTCAATCAATTAATCAATTGTTTCAGATGGATATGCAGCCAAGCTGGGACATAAGCCATGCCGTGTATTTTGTTCTCAATCAATCAATAAATCAATCAATCAATTGTTTCAGGTGGACATGCAGCCGAGCCGGGAGATCAGCCTTGCCATGTATATGTATTTTGTTCTCTTCATCATCTTTGGCTCCTTCTTTACGCTCAACCTCTTCATTGGTGTCATCATTGAAAACTTCAACAACCAGAAGAAAAAGGTAACTACATGTATATAATATAGTGGAAATATTTCTGAATCGGACACCCTGGGAGGTCCCCAGAGTGTTTGGTTTAGAGAGTTTCCACTGTAATTCAGGTATATGAGCACTTAACTCTTTGCATGCTAGCGGTGAAAATAACATCCAACAAATTACGAGTATGTTTCTTATTTCTTTCTGTAAATTTGTCTTGGTATTTCATTAGAATTGTGTCCTCCGGACACAATTCTAATGAAATTCCAAGACATATTCATGATATACAGGGAAAATTGAAAGAAAACATATTGAAATGCCTATTTTTGAACTATTTATAGTCCACAAGTTTCCCAGCATGCAAAGAGTTAATGTTTGAAGGCTTTGTAAATATCAGGCATTATCATTGCTATAAATTACCATGAAACACGTGAACATTAATTAATAAATCATTACTGTGTTCGTTTCAGGTTTCAATAATGTGAACTGGAACCTCTCTAAACTGGACACCCTGAGGTCACCACTGTGGCGGTATATCCATTGTAATTTGGGTATATAAGCACTCACACATGTTTGTGCATTTGAAACTATATACTAAAGTGGCAGTTTTTTTCTTGCTCCGCGAACACCCTGGGAGCATTTTCCTACATCAAAATATGATATGCCTTAACCCATTTCAGTCTAAGGATACGATCATTTTTGTTGAAAAAATCTCATTAATTTGTTTATTTCTCCATAAAGGTATATGTTGTTACAACTCATTTGAACCGTCTCGTCGAGACGGTTCAAACGAGTGGTAACAACATATACTTTTGAGACGAAATCAAGAAAATATGGATTATAATTGTATCCCGTTAAAATAAAAGGATCTCATTCATTTATAATGGAAAAGGGCTCAAAACTCAACATTGTCCCCTGGATCTAGACACAACATTACTATGGAACCTCTCTAAGTTGGGGAGATTCCACTGTAACACGGGTATGTCAGCACTTCAAGACATGTTTGTGCACTTAGAAATAACTTACAGAGAAACCCATTAACAGTAAATAAACTTCATCTTTACCGGGTGTTCAGTTTAGAACGATTCTGCTGTACATGATGTATGCCAGAGCTCCAGTTAAGGTGCGTAATTTGACCAATTTGGGGTGAAATATTGTGATTTCTTCATCAAAAATGGCAAGTTGGGAGTCCTTTAGAATCGTCTCATTGAGACGATTCTAAAGCACTCCCAACTTGCCATTTTTGATGGAGAAATAAGAAATTTACCTCCAAATTACGCACCTTAACTGGAGCTCTGAGCACTATGTAATAAAAATGTTTGTCTGTGATATTAATGATTTAAAAACAGCATAATAATAAAAAAAATAGCTCATTCGAGACCTGCCATGTGATTTTGTACATCTGCGTAATTTCATGAAATACGTTTACAAAATTTACAATATTTTCCGTAAATGGCGTCAAAAGTTGAAAAAAAATTCAGAGTACATGCGGAATATAATATAATTCCGCAAGTACTCTTGAAATTGTGTCAACTTTTGAATTTATTTATGAACAATATTGTAAATGTTGTAAACGTATTTCATGAAATTATGCAGATGTCCGAAGGTACAAAATCACATGGCGTGTCTCACTTGTATGACAAGTTAGACCAATGTAGGTCATAAACAGGTGATATTCTCTGTTTTCCCATTATCTTACATGTTTGCACATTTTCTGAATTGTGAACAGTGTAGTCCCTGATCAGAATGTGTGGTGGTATGGGCTGATCTGAGGCTACACTGGTCACTGGCAAGGTGCCTGTATGTTTGAAAGTCAAGTTTCAAACGAGTGTACCGTGACATTCATTTCCTGATAAAACATGTGCTTTCTAATTACCCCAGCAGACGGCAAATGTATTTGCATACGGTGAATGTGGCCGTTTACCACTCTGTACTACATATATGCCACGATGCATCAAATATTGGTCGACTATTTTACGTATGGATCGTGACAGATATCCGCGTCAATGTTATATTATGCTCAAGCAATTGGACGATAGTGACCGCAAAACTTGGGCTACTAGTATTAGATTACTCCTGTTATCGTTTGGATTCGGTTACATTTGGCTTTCACAAGATGTAGGCGACCTAGATTATTTTCTCGATGTTTTTAAGCAGAGAATCTCGGACTGCTATACACAGAAATGGCATGATTTATTACAAACAACTAGTAAAGCAGATACATATAGTGGGTTCAAATCCGCACTAACACCTGAAACCTATTTATCTGTAGACTTATCGTTTCCGTATAAACAAGCGCTAGCTAAGTTCAGATGCTCAACTCATAATTTACTAATTGAAACTGGTCGTCATATTGGCATTGACAGGAATTTACGGCATTGTCCAATTTGTCGACAAAATAATATACATGTGGTTGAGACCGAATACCATTTCTTTGTAGAATGTAGCTCTTATGAACAACTACGCCTACAGTTTTTAAATTTCAAAACTATTAGAAACCATAATCATGATTCGTTTAATAGAATGATGGCGAGTTCACATATACCACATATTCACAACATTGCTAAGTTTATATTTCTAGCATTGGAGAAAAAGACAATCCATTATACAAGCTGAGTACGATGTGCACTAGTATACATGTGCTTGCTCGTATAATGCTTGTCTACATTGTTAGACATACATGTACTGTAAGACGGTGTATCACTCCTCCCTCTAATGTGTATTTCACCATGTTATATTGTGGGCCGGTGGCCTATATTATTCAATACACAAACTTCATATGTAATTAATTTTGAAGAATTAATACAATGTATTAATACTGACTCGTCATCTTCATACCTTGAAATGAAATGTGTTGATACTGACGCATGCTTTATTATTTTGAAGAATGAATGAAATGTGTGAACTCTTTCAACACCACAGGCCTGTATAGTGGTATTGGCAAAAAGTGTAGATCCAGATGAGCCGGCTCATGAAGAGCCGTCTCATCAGGATCTGCACTTTTTGCAAGTAATTATCGTATTATTTATAAAAAAAATTGGTGGACAATGGCAATGTTCACATGTGTATTTTAATGTTGACCTTGTATTTTCCTTTATTAGGCCGTTGGTCTGCTGGAAATATTATACATGTACCTTAAAAGGCGGGAACTGAATATTGTTGTCTGCTGTTTTGCATATTGTCTATTTCTTAGTAAAAAACATTTGCTTTGACACAAGAGAATTGTCTACATTGGAGATGATTCTTATGTGCTGTCAGAACATACTTTTGTTAATATATATTGAAAATTCATAATAAACAGCAAACAATAAAATTTAAATTCAGTATGGTATGGTTTAACTTGTTTCGTGCTAGCGATGAAAATAACATCCAACAACTTATGAGTATGTTTCTTACTTATCTCTGTAAATACGTCTTGCAATTTCATTAGAATTGAGTCCAGTGAACTCAATTCTAATGAAATTACAGTATTCATGTGTGTATTTTCATGTTAATCCTGCCTTCCTTTGCCAGGCCGGTGGTTCGCTGGAAATGTTAATGACTGAGGATCAGAAAAAGTATTACAAAGCTATGAAGAGAATGCAATCAAAACAGCCAATTAAAGCAGTTCCCAGGCCAAACGTCAGTGATAGCACTGTGCTGTATAGCATTATATGTACCTCCCATGATTGTTGTCTAACTGTGCCAATCATAGCTGCTTGGTGCCTCGACCCGTCAAACAATCCCCGCGTGCATGAATCGGATCATTGACTGATTATTTGGCATTCTTCGAAGTATCAGAGGAGACATCATTAATCAAATGAGACAAGCGATGTGATTTTGTACCTAAGAAGATGTGCGTGCGATTTGTCATTCATTTTTTGTGCAGAAATGGTGACATTTTCTGTAAATGACGTCAAAAGTTGATGAAATATTCAGAGCAAATGTGGAATCATTACAAATTTGCTCTGAATATTTCGTCAACTTTCGATGTCATTTACGGAAAATATCTTAATTTTTGTAAATATTTTTCTTGAGATATCGCACATCTTCTTAGGTACAAAATCACATGGCTCGTCTCAAATGGTGTCAAAGTATATAGTTGTTACAGTTTAAGGACAATTACAGTGTTAATGTGTGTATGTTCATGTTAATGCCACCTTCCTTTGCCAGGCCGGCGGTTCGCTGGAAATGTTTATGACCGAGGATCAGAAAAAGTATTACAAAGCTATGAAGAGAATGCAATCAAAACAGCCAATTAAAGCAATTCCGAGACCAAAAGTCAGTGGTAGCGCTACGCTATATCGCTGTGCTGTATTGCATTATGTGTTCCTCTCGTGATTGTTGTCCAATTGTGCCGATCATTGCTGCTTGGTGACGCAATCCTTCGAAAAATCCTCTCTGCAAGAATCAGAATCTGATTTCTTTTTATTTTTGTTTGCATTAATTAATGGTGTTATTGTGCATTTTTTCCATGTTTATTTTTTCTAGATACTGAGTTGATAGGCATTTTATTTGTTATCTGAACATTGTTGTTTTTTTTATAAGAAATTAGCTGAGAATCTCTGTTAACAATTAATAACGGTGTTCAAGAAAATTGTGATTCTTGCCTGTGGGGATTTTTAGCTTCTATGTGGCTTTTGTTAGCGGCAGTGCGCTGATTGTGTTGTTTCTGTGAGTAGTTACATATCAGTAAGGCAGCCATTATGATAGTAGGGCCAATTCATGCCTGTAAGAAATGAATAATGACATTTTTTAAATTGTTGTATTTACTAACAAAACATTAGGGTCATCTCTGATTGGATGTGATGCTACTGTTCTGCCACATTTTCATTGAGGCAAAACAAAATTAAAACGTAACAAGACAGTATACCGTAATGACCCTAAATATTTGGACACCATTTGTTTTGGGAAACCCCTATAAATACTTAGGATCATTATGGTAATTAAATTCAGGACTGTAATGGTTGATGCCATTAATGGCTCTTTCATATGTATCCATCACTGCAACAACTCAAATCAGCCATTAATAGCTTATACCGACCTGTTGGTCGTTATTTTACAAGCATCTACATCTACTTGTCAGGCTTCAGTTGCTACCTTGCCAGGGGGCCATTCCTTATACAGTCTACACCAAAATACTTTAATTACATTCCACCATCAGAGATATGTGCAGCAGACCACAAATTAAATACAATGTATAGTTATACATTGCACATGCATATAATGGTTGGGACAAAAAACTATTTGAATTATCAAATAAACTTGAAAATAGGATGCAAATTAGTATTGAGATAAGACTTTCAATTAACAGTAGACGATTTCATCAAAATTGCAAAATACACTTATCTAGCAAAGTATACTTTGAGGGAGTAATCATTTATTCTTCCCAAAATGCATTATTTCATATAGAACTAAAGACTGCATATATTTGATGATTAAAAGTATGCAGAATTATTATACTGAATTTATTACATTATCACAGCCAAAATGGCTGTGATAATGTAATAAATTCAGTATAATAAAAAATAATAAATTTATCCTAAAATTTAAAATTTCCCCCTCAAAGTATACTTTGCTAGATAAGTATACTTTACGATGTTGGTGAAAGAGGCTGCACATAATTATTATACTGAATTTATTACATTATCACAGCCAAAATGGCTGTGATAATGTAATAAATTCAGTATAATAAAAAATAATAAATTTATCCTAAAATTGAAAATTTCTCTCTACTTTGCTAGATAAGTATACTTTGCGATGTTAGTGAGTGAAAGGCTACAGCAGTAGCAACTGAAGCCTTCCATCTAGCCTGATATATCGACAGTCTCGCCTGATGTATCGGGGCCTAGCCTGATGTATCCGCTATCATCTAGTTGGTTGCGTTAACTGCTATCTCTGTATCTGCTACATATGTTCTATTCTTCAGGCCGGCTCACTAGATATGTTTATGACAGAAGACCAGAAAAAGTACTACATGGCCATGAAGAGGATGCAGTCTAAGAGCCCCCAGAAATCTATCCCTCGGCCAACTGTTAGTCAGACAGCCACATGGACTAAATTGCTTAAATGGGACACTCACTTGGACTTGTATCTCTGCAATTGCTCTCACTTTTGACTTTGGCCAATACCTGATAAACGCACCTCACCATTTTTGTAATCAGTATTTTTGTAACCAACTGACAGGCTTCCATTTTTTTCTATTATATGTATTTGAATAAAATGGCAGATAAACCTCAATAGCATGGTAATTGTATCTATATAATATAAATCAAGCATGTCTGATATGCCATTTGAATAGACCACAATACAACTGGGGCCCGTTTCACTAAACTTCTTACGATAAGAAATTATCGTACAAACTTCTTAGGCGCATTTTACCGTTTCACTAACGTCAATTTTGTGTGAACTTTCTTGCGAAGTTTGTAACTTTCCTCGTAAGTCTACGATAGGTATTGGGCTGTCGTACGAAGAATTTTTAGTGCAAGTGTCACAGCCGCCATACATGTATTCCATGAATAACATCGCCGTCAAATCGGCGGTGCATGTTTCGCCCTATAGGTTTCGCCCTATCCTTCCGTCTGTCTGTCTGTCTGTCTGTCTGTCTGTCTGTCCGTTAATTTTTGGCATTACTGAGTAATGATACATCCTTCCTCATTAATACAGTTACCCTCACTACTGATCGTACGTCCGTTCGTCTGTTTAGTTTGTTTAAGTTTTGTCTGTCCGTCTGTCTGTAGTCTGTTTATTTTTTGGAAGTTTTTGTAAGTTTCTCAAATCATTTATAGGGGCCCTAAGTGTGTCGACAGTCCGGATTATCTAGCTTTAGCTGCTTATCAGTTAGCCAGCAAATGCAACCCAGATATAACGTGGCTTATAAAGTAGTGACTCACTATACATGTAGTTGTTGATCAGTTAGTCCAGCAAATGCAGCCTGATATAACGTGGCTTATAGAATAGTGACTCGCTATACTTGTACCTGCTGATCAGTTAGCCAGCATATGCAGTCTGATATAACGTGGCTTATAGAGTAGAGACTCACTATACTTATAGCTGTTGATCAGCTAGCCCAACAAATGCAGCCTGCTATAAAACGTGGCTTATGGAGTAGTTACTCACTATACTTGTAGCTGTAGATCAGTTAGGCCAACAAATGCAGCCTGATATAACGTGGCTTATGGAATAGCTACTAACTATAATTTTACCTTCTGATCAGTTAGCCAGCAAATGCAGCCTGATATAATGTGGTTTAAGGAGGTGTATTTCACTATAATTGTAAAGTGGTATAGGGGTGAAATGGATGAAAACATAAATCAAATAACTTTCAAAAGTAATATATGTACTTTGTTGTCATATTAGGAATATTACCCATGTCCGTCAAATGTTCGCAGCCATTTCCAGAAGTTTTCATAAAAAAAATAAAATTGTTACTGTATACTATATGGTACATCAAGTTTCCATCTCCGCCATCTTTGTATGTACAGCCATCTTACAGTTTCATCACTTCGACCGTTTGACACATACAGCAAATAATATGACAGAAAAAATATTACAATGTGGTGCAATACATTATAGACAGATATGACAACAGCGTGCTATAAATAATATGCCAGAAAACTATACAACAGGTTAAGGGTATGTAAGGCCTGGCCAACTGGTTCGATCCCGTATTCAACTTGCTGCATTGGGGGGAATCCCAAAATCAGAACGGAATATTTAAATCGAAAAATGTATATTCAGCCCTGAAATTAGAATAACCCGACCTGGTTCCATATCACACCAAAGTCACTTGGCCCCTTCCCCTAAAAGTAATAGGAAATCAGACTTTGTATATAAGTGTGCTGAAAACAACCAATAGGACGTTGCACAAACCTGTATGTATGGGTATGTCAAATTATTTGTGGTATGTGTCAAATGCCACAAGAGGTAAAAAATACTGATGGATTGCATATACTAAGATGGCCAATATAGCAACTCCATGCCCCGTATAGTATACAGTACAAGCTAAAGCAAATAAAAATCACATTTGAGATCAGCAAAGACTCAAGCACTTGAAACTTTGCAGACACTGGTTACCCTGTGCTACCTGGCGAATGGTGAGTTCTACTCCGAGGCCGTCGACATCCACGGTGTCTCTAGGAGTTCGGTTTCTCGGTGTATTAATGATGTTGTCTCAGCCATCAATAACCGACTGGACAACATCAGTTTTCCAACCGAGGAACAAGACCTGGCCAACTGTAAAAAAAAGCCTTTTACAGTGTTGCCAGGATTACGAACACCCTGGGCGCCGTGGATGGGACACTCGGTGTCAGTCCAATTCACTTTCCTGGTTTTCAACATCCTGGACTAAGGAAGTTGATTTGACAGCTGTCGTCTGGTTGTCAAAGTCGGACCGGAAGTTTACATTCAAAGGGCTTGATGGATTTCCAATACTGAAGAATTCTTAAAAAGTTTGTAACTTAAGAAATTTCGCACGAACATGTTAGTGCAATGCACGTAAGAAGTTCGCAAGACGTTTGTACGAAAAGTATCGTAGACGTAAGAAAGTTTGTAGCGTAAGAAGTTTAGTGAAACGGGCCCCAGTTATACCATCTGAATTAACCTAACTTATAGCACATTGCTACTGGATAAACATTAATGTAATGGAAGTTTCATCAGCTCTATAAACCTCACTTTGCCAAAATGTTATTGAATAAACCTCAATATAAACTGAACTTTACTGGTATCAAGTGATTAATGAATACTAATAAATGTTATGCCATCCTATAAACTTCTGTGATAACATCAATAGAAACATGTGTATCACATAACTGTTACAACATCAATAGAAACATCATGTGTATCACATAACTGTTACAACATCAATAGAAACATCATGTGTATTACACAACTGTTACAACATCAATAGAAACATCATGTGTATCACACAACACACTGTAACAACATCAATAGAAACACACATGTAACACATCAAACATACTGTTACACATCATAGAAACATCATGTGTATCACTAACTGTTACAACATCAATAGAAAACATTCATGTGTATCACATAACTGTTATCAACATCAATAGGTAACAGCTCGTGTATTACACAACTGTTACAACATCAATAGAAACTAAGAACTGTGGATCACACAACACACTGTTTACAACATCAATAGAAAATCTATGTGTATTTACACAAACTGTTACAACATCAATTAGAAACATCATGGTATCACCACAACACACTGTTACAACATCAATAGAAACATCTGTGTATCAAAGAACTGTGTACAACCATTCAATAGAAAATCATGTGTATCAAATTAACTGTTATAACATCAATATAAACATATGTGCATCACTTAAACACACTTGGTTTACACATCAATAGATAATCATGTGGTATCCACACAATTTTAAAATTAATGGAAAAAAGCATAGTGTTATCACACAACTGTTACAATTTTAATAGAAACTTCAATGCATCAAACAACTGTTAGAACATCAATGAAAAAATCATGTGTTCACATTAATAACTGTTACAACCATTAATGGAAAACATTTCATGTTGTATCACGCATATGTTACAACATCAATAGAAACACCACTGCATTCACACAAATGTTCACATCATTAGAAAATCATGTGTATCACACAACTGTTACAACATTAATGGAAAACGCATGATGTAATCACACAACACACTCTGTTACAACAAAATCAATATAAAAATCATGGTGTATCACACAAAACTGTTACAACATCAATAGAAACAATCATGTGGACATTCACACAACAACACTGTTACAACAATTAATGGAAACATAATGTGTATCAAGCAAACTGTTTACAACATCAATTAGAAACACCCACTGCATCAAAACAAATGTTCAAACAATCCAATAGAAACATATGTGTAATCACACAACTGTTACAAACATTAATGGAAACAGAATGTGTATCACCACAACACATGTTAACCACATCAACTATAAACATCATGTGTATTCAAACAACTGGTACAACATTCAATAGAATACAAGACATTGTGCATCACACAACACACTTTTTAAACATTAATGGAAACAGCTATGTGGTATCTCACAACACACTGTTAACAACATCAATATATACATTCATGTGTTCACCCAACTGTTATCAACATCAATTGAGAACAATCAAATGTGCATCAACACAACACACTGTGTACAACATTAATGGAAACAGGGCCCAATGTGTATCACTCAACACACTTAGTTACAAAACATCAATAGAAACAAAATCATGTGTAGCACACCAACTGTTAACAAACGTCAATAGATGACATTCTTGTGTATCAACATATGTTACAAGCTCATAGAAACATCAGTGATGTAATCACACAACTGTGACTCAACATCAATAGAAAACATCCATGTGTATCACACAAACTGTTACAACATCAAAAACTTCATGTGCATTCAAACAACCACACTGTTCCAAACATTAATGGAAACAGCATGTGTATCACACAACACACTGTTACAACATCAATAGAAACAGCATGTGCATCACACAACACACTGTTACAACATCAATAGAAACATCATGTGTATCACACAACTGTTACAACATCAATAGAAACATCATGTGCATCACACAACACACTGTTACAACATTAATGGAAACAGCATGTGTATCACACAACACACTGTTACAACATCAATAGAAACATCATGTGTATCACACAACACACTGTTACAACATCAATAGAAACAGCATGTGTATCACACAACACACTGTTACAACATCAATAGAAACAGCATGTGTATCACACAACTGTTACAATATCAATATAAACATCATGTGTATCACACAACTGTTACAACATCAATAGAAACATCATGTGTATCACACAACTGTTACAACATCAATAGAAACATCATGTGTATCACACAACTGTTACAACATCAATAGAAACATCATGTGTATCACACAAACTGTTACAACATCAATAGAAACATCATGTGTATCACACAACTGTTACAACATCAATAGAAACATCATGTGTATCACACAACTGTTACAACATCAATAGAAACATCATGTGATACACACAACACTGTCACACAACACACTGTTACAAACATTAATGGAAACAGCATGTGTACACACAACACACTGTTACAACATCAATATAAACATCATGTGTATCACACAACTGTTACAACATCAATAGAAACATCATGTGCATCACACAACACACTGTTACAACATTAATGGAAACAGCATGTGTATCACACAACACACTGTTCAACAATCATACACATGTTTATCATCACACAATGTTACAACATCAATAGAAACATCATGTGCATCACACAACACACTGTTACAACATTAATGAAACGCATATAATACACTGTACAAACATATGTTCACAAACTGTTAACTCAATAGACAGTGTATCACATAACTGTTACAACATCAATAGAAACATCATGTGTATCTTACATCTGTTACAACATCAATAGAAACATCAGTGTACACACAACTGTTACAACATCAATAAACATCAGTGCATCACACAACACACTGTTACAACATTCAATAGGAAACAGCATGTGTATCACAACACACAGCATATACTGTTACAACATCAATAGAAACATCATGTGTATCACACAACTGTTACAACATCAATAGAAACATCATGTGCATCAACATAACTGTTTTACAAACATCAATAGAAACATCATGTGTATCACACAAACTGTTACAACATCAATAGAAACATCATGTGATCACACACACACTGTTACAACATCAATAGAAACATCATGTGTATCACACAACCACAACTGTTACAACATCAATAGAAACATCATGTGTATCACATAACTGTTACAACATCAATACAAACATCTATGTGATCACACAACTGTTACAACATCATAGAAACTCATGTTGTATCACACAACTGTTACAACATCAATAGAAACATCATGTGTATCACACAACTGTTTACAACATCAATAGAAACATCATTGTGTCAACATCACATCAACACAACTGTTACAACATCAATAGAAACATCATGTGTATCACACAACTGTTACAACATCAATAGAAACATCATGTGTATCACACAACTGTTACAACATCAATAGAAACATCATGTGTATCACACAACTGTTACAACATCAATAGAAACATCATGTGTATCACATGCTTACAACATCAATAGAAACATCAGTGATACACACACACTGTTACAAACATCAATAGAAACATCATGTGTATCACAACACCTACAACAATAGAAACACATGTGTCACACAACTGATTACAACATCAATAGAAACATCATGTGTATTCACAACAACTGTTAAACATCAATAGAAACATCATGTGTATCACATTAAAACTGTTACAAACATCAATAGAAACATCATGTGTCACACACACAACTGTTACAACATCAATAGAAACATCATGTGTATCACACACACTGTTACAACATCAATAGAAACATCATGTGTATCACTAACTGTAAAACATCAATAGAAACATCATGTGCCAATTACACATCAATTAGAAAACATCATGTGTATCACATAACTGTTACAACATCAATAGAAACATCATGTGTATAAACACATGTTACATCACTAACTGTTACAACATCAATAGAAACATCATGTGTATCACACACACTACTGTTACAACATCAATAGAAACATCATGTGATCACATAACTGTTACAACATCAATAGAAACATCATGTGTATCACACAACTGTTACAACATCAATAGAAACATCATGTGTATACACACAACACACTGTTACAACATCAATAGAAACAGCATGTGTATCAAAGAAAAAACATCACTGTACAACATTCAATAGAAACATCATGTGATCAAACTGTTCAACATCAATAGAAAACATGGTACACACATAACTGTTACAACATCAATAGAAACATCATGTTGATCACACACACAACTGTTACATCATCATAGAAACATCATGTGTATCACATAACTGTTACATCATCATAACGAAACATCATGTGTATCAACACAACTGTTACAACATCAATAGAAACATCATGTGTCACACACACCTGTTACAACATCAATAGAAACATCATGTGTATCAACACACTGTTACAACATCAATAGAAACATCATGTATCATACTGTTAACATCATAGAAACATCATGTATACATAACTGTCAACATCAGAAAACATCATGTGTATCACAACATCACTAGAAACATCATGTGTATTCACACAACACACCTGTTAAACCACATCAAATAAGAAACAAGCATGTGTATCACATAACTGTTACAACATCAATAGAAACACATGTTGCATCAACAATAACTTTAACACAAACATCAATTAAAACATCAATGTAATCACATAACTGTTTACAAACATTCAATAGAAACAACATGTGTAAAATTTCACAAACAAAAACCTTAACTTTAACAACAAATCAATAAAGAAACATCAATGTGTAACACAACAACAAACACTGTTACAACCAGCAATAGAAAACATCAGGTGGTATCACAACAACAAACACTGTTACAACAAACATCCAATAAAACATCATGGTGTATTCACATAACTGAATTACAGACGCAACAATAAGAAACAATCATGTGCATCAAACAATAAATGTTAACAACATTAATAAAAGAAACATCATGTGTATTTCCACAATAACTGTTACAACATCAATAAAGAAACATCAATGTGTAAATTTCAACACAACAGCACTGTTACAACAATCAACAGAAACATCATGTGTAATCACACCCAACACACTTGTTAACAACAATCAATAGAAACAGCATGTGTAAGCACATAACTGTTACAAACATCAATAAAACAATTCAATGTGTATCAACACAACTTTAACAACAAAACCTCAAAGAAACATTCATGTTGTAATTCAAACAACAACTTTACAACATCAATAAGAAACATCATGTGTAATTCAACACAAACTTGTTAACAACAAAATCAATAAAACATTCTTTGTAAATCACAAAACAACTGTTACAACATCTCAATAGAAACAAATTCATGTGTATCAACACAAATGTTAAACAAACCATCAATAAAAGAAACAAATCAGTGTATTTCAACAAAACAACTTGTTACAACAATCAATAGAAACAGCATGTTGTAATCACATCAACTGTTACAACACAATAGAAAACCTCATTGTATCACACAACCAAACACAGTTACAATTAACAAAACATCAATAGAAACAATCATGTGCAATCAAACATTAACTGTTAAAAACCAACATCAATAGAAACATCATGTGTATACATACTGTTACAAACATCAATAGAAACATCATGTGCACATCATAACTGTTACAAACATCAATAGAAACATCATGTGTATCACATAACTGTTACAACATCAATAGAAACATCATGTGTATCACACAACTGTTACAACATCAATAGAAACATAACTGTTACAACATCAATAGAAACATCATGTGTATCACACAACACACTGTTACAACATCAATAGAAACAGCATGTGTATCACATAACTGTTACAACATCAATAGAAACATCATGTGTATCACATAACTGTTACAACATCAATAGAAACATCATGTGCATCACATAACTGTTACAACATCAATAGAAACATCATGTGTATCACATAACTGTTACAACATCAATAGAAACATCATGTGTATCACACAACACACTGTTACAACATCAATAGAAACATCATGTGTATCACACAACACACTGTTACAACATCAATAGAAACAGCATGTGTATCACATAACTGTTACAACATCAATAGAAACATCATGTGTATCACACAACACACTGTTACAACATCAATAGAAACATCATGTGTATCACACAACACACTGTTACAACATCAATAGAAACAGCATGTGTATCACATAACTGTTACAACATCAATAGAAACATCATGTGTATCACATAACTGTTACAACATCAATAGAAACATCATGTGTATCACATAACTGTTACAACATCAATAGAAACATCATGTGTATCACACAACACACTGTTACAACATCAATAGAAACAGCATGTGTATCACACAACACACTGTTACAACATCAATAGAAACATCATGTGTATCACATAACTGTTACAACATCAATAGAAACATCATGTGTATCACATAACTGTTACAACATCAATAGAAACATCATGTGTATCACATAACTGTTACAACATCAATAGAAACAGCATGTGTATCACATAACTGTTACAACATCAATAGAAACATCATGTGTATCACACAACTGTTACAACATCAATAGAAACATCATGTGTATCACATAACTGTTACAACATCATGTGTATCACATAACTGTTAGATAACCCCAACAAAATGAATGTTACAACATCAACATAAATCTCATTTGTATCACAAAATTACTGTTATATCATCAATATAAACTTTTTTCTTGTATCACATGATTATTGGATAACACCTCAATAAAAGTTACATATTATATATAAACATCACTCGCACCACATGACTGTTAGATAAACCTCAATAATATGTCTGTTACATATTATATATAAACATCATTTCCATCACATGACTGTTAGATAAACATCAATAATATGTATGTTACATATTCTATATAAACATCATTTCCATCACATGACTGTTAGATAAACATCAATAATATGTATGTTACATATTCTATATAAACATCATTTCCATCACATGACTTAGATAACCTCAATAAAATGTCTATTACACATCATCAAAATAAATCTCGAGTCCCGATTCCTGTTCAGTCCATAAAATACTAATGAAGATTCATCATACAATGTAGTTTTTGTAGGTTTATTAGGTTTACGTTTAGAATGTGAGACACATAAATTGTCGTCTGCTGTTGCTTTATATTTTGTCTTCTTTCTCAATACAAATTTGATTTGTCAGCACTTTAGAATCATTTCCAGAGGAAATGATTCTAACGTGTTGTCAAACCATGTTTCTGATAAGAAAAATGCAAAATAAAAAGAGCAGACGACAAAAGACAAACTGGTGAATATGGTAATGAGCAGTTGCTATGCAGTGATTTAGGAAGTGTGGCTGAACCTTTTGACCTTCGATGCACATTATACTGGCACATGACCTTGAAACACCTGTCATTGCACCTTTTATATTTCCTTTTATACTAACACCTTTCTGCAGGCAAATTGTCTTTTTACTAACCTGAAGATGAACCTCTAGGGTTCGGAGTGACCAAAATGCCTTGATTGAAAATATGCAAATATTTTAGCAACTTTTGTCTATAAAATGACAAATTGTTTAAAAAAACAAAAAAACATCTCATTAAAATAGGTCATAATCGGACAAGACCAAGCTTATTTATTACCTGTGTGGCCAATGTGGACCAAGACTAGCATGCACATCCACAGTCTGATCACACAGGATCTTCACTATTTCACTATTCGCCATTCATTCGGTACAATCCCTGATGAATCTGACAAAAAAAAGTTGTTTTCTATAGCAGGCAGTGTTATTGATGATCAGGAGACTGACACAAAATTAAATGTGACTGTGACTGGAGAAATGGGGCTTGTGGGTTTTGCGAGCAGTGTAGATCCAGATCAGACTGTGCATCCGCACAGTCTGATCAGGATCTGCACTGTTCACCATTTCATCAATGAAACACCTTGTCATGCTTCTGACAAGCAATATAGATCGTTATCAGGCGATAGGAGTGTGCTATTTGATCTGGGTCTACACCGGTTGACAAAACCCATAAGGCCAATTTCTCGAGTCACAGCCACAAATAAGCCTGGTTTGTCGGCTTGCGGCCCATATGTTTCGAAGGAAAATTTCTCCGAAAACAATCAAAGCATTCGGTCCTCTGGGCCTGAACCCGTGATTATAAAATTACTCTGAGCTTGTATACTTGAATCTCATACTCAAAATTAAGCTGTTTCATTGGTCGAGTCTAAACTGCCGACTCCACTCAAAATACACTCAAAATACAAATTAGTAGTAGTTTTCAAGAACCTGCTCAGAATATTTTATTATCAGGGACCCAGATTCTGGGCACATACACCTTTTATTCCCACAGATTTTGTATTGTAAATATATAACCTACTCAAAGATGTATGAGATAAAAAAAACATAAAATCCTTATTGTTATTTACAGCAACATTGTGTGTAGGAAAATTTGTAACAAGTTGTTTGAGGTCTGCACTCAGGCTATACGATTACCGGTATTTATCCCGTCAACACAGTGCAGTGCGTATGTGCCGTGAAACACGGTGCCGTGAAACATTTTTGATATCCAATCAATGCTATTTTTGCATTTTACAGCCATTTGTAGGTGTTGACGGGATAAATAGAATAGTAGCCTCGCTCATCCCGTTTCCTGAGCCTTGCCAGATATTTTTCCCCATTCACGGCACTAACCTACTATTCTCTATATACCCATATAGACAGAGTTTGTTCAGAAATGAGACCAAAACACTCCAACAACATATTTGATCAATTTCAATGTTTAAACATGCCATCTATAATGTTCAAAGTTGTATTAATTCTATTTATTATCGTGCATTATATTATTGTAAGTGTCTCCATAGGAGATGGTTTCATAGAATGGCATAAAACAAAAAGAAAAAAGATGTAAAAGCTTTGCTGGCCATGTTGTAATGGTAAAAGGTGATATTCCCAGAGTTTGACCCGTGTATGTTTGTATACATAATGTTGTAACTTGTGTTGTTGTCTATGTAACAACGTTAACCCTTACTACGCTAAGTTAAATTTTGTCGTCTGCTTGAAATGTTTTATTTTCAATATTCAGCGACAAAAACATGTTTCGACAGTGCATGAGAATCGTCATCGTCTCCACAGACGATTCTCATGAGCTGTCAAAAGCGTTTTTTTTTTTAAGAATTAAGGCAAAATTGAAAAACAGCAGACGACAATTTCCGTCTACAGTGTAGTGAGGGATAAAATGCAACGCTTACACTAATCTCTTTTCTTCAGAACGTTTAATGATGCGACATACTTCAATATAACATATTGTTTGGTCAATACACAATAACTAATTATCGATAATCAAAACAAAAATCCATTCAAACAAAATGGCTATGTATACTACTGTACACATAGCATGTGCACTATTGGTGATACAATGTAGACGTTTCATTTTTTAGTTGCTCTGTCGTATTTCTGTCCGTTATAAATTTTGGATAGCAACTATTGTTTTTCCCAATATCTTTCCAAATGTTTGTCTTGTACTTGACCTAAAATGCACATGGCAGTACTCTGTTAGAATTAATTTGATTAATTACACACATATTTTTATATACCGTAGTCGCCACCCTGTCCGTTTGTCCGAGATTTGCGTTCGTTTGCGGGTACCTACTACCCGGTATCTCTGTAACCGTCAGTTGGATAATTGGCTTGAAACTTCATATACTTAGTATTTACCATCCATATTTTCATTCTGTGGCCCGCTTCTGTGGCCCAAGGTCAAGGTCAAATGAATTGAAGTTTGCAATAAAAAAAATATTTTTAGGGTACATCTAACAGCGTTATTTCTTGCTTGTTAATATTTTTGATAATTGCTCTTTTGTTTCTATAAACTTTAAATTATGCCCATATCTTGACAAATTACAATACAACTATAAAAGTTCTCTTACACATGTATTTATCACCCCAATGATGATCGACTGATTGACATCACTGCAAATTTAGAATATTTTCTGCCATTGAAAACAAAGTAAATTTGTTTGAATTTCTTTGCCTACTTCTTTATTTAAAGTTCTGAGAAGCTTTTCAGAAAATCATACAGTTTGTTTTACTGGGTATTTTACTTACTCAAATCTCATGTGCAAAATGTGCTCTTTTCTCTTGCATGCCTTAACATTTCAGGTATTTTCCTCAGTTTGTGTGTGCATGTCTCTTTCTCTGCATTCTGGGCACAGTTGATTATAATACTTTCTGACACAGTTGATTATAATACTTTCTGAGAAATTCAATAATCTCAAACTCAGTTTGATTGGTTGAAATTTAGATATGCTCTCACTCAGCCAACATATTTTTATTTTGGATTTTAATTAAATTCTCAGAACGTTTTATAGAATAGAATAATCGTTTATAATCACAGTACCTGGATTGATTATTTGGGACACATGTTTGGTATCAACTAATGATCAGTTTGTTGCATCACCTAATTGAATACGTGGTAACGCAGTGGAATTGTGGCCGTGAGGTTAGAAAATCAGATTCACTTTAGTGACCATGGATGTAGTCTCGATCTTGACGCACTGTAGTTAGTGAAATGCAAATATATTTTACACTCTCCCAGCTGGTTCCATCTACTGTCTGTTCTACGTTTTGCTGCCGACGAACTTTTGGTTATTAAACACATTTAAATTTACAAAATAGTTAAAAGTTAGTACTTTTTCATCAATAACAAAAAAGTCACCCTCCTCAAAAAAATTTGTTTGATGAAATTCCATCAACTATTGATTTTATTGCAAAAATGATAATCCTATGGGAATTTAACATTGAGAGTCAATTTCCCAAAAAAAATAGGATAAAAAAAAAAAAACAATTGGAAATTGACTCCAATACCTGGCGAGATAGCTTGAAAATGATGTAATTAAGAAAACAAAAGTTAGATTTTGAAAATCGGTCCACAAATAAAAAAAATATTTAAAAAAGCCCCCATGTTAAATTCCCATAGGAAAATCGTTTTTTCGCAATAGTTGATACCATCTATTACAATATGTGATGGAATTTATTGACATAGCTAATAAAGTCTTTATGTTGAATAATGTCACTTATTCAAGGCGATCATAGTCATACTTAAACAACCTAATACACTGAAATAGATTGACATATCTAACTAACTATGTGTAATATAAAACATTCAAGATGTGATCTCGGATATTTCAATTTATAAGTGATATCACAAAATCACATTTGATTTGAAAATATAGAGTGTGACCAACACAGAATGTACATGAACAGATGCTATCACAAACTGATACATTTATTTTACCAAAACGATGTCCCATATTGTTGAGGTGA
This sequence comes from Conchocele bisecta, assembly GCA_029237695.1. Lineage (NCBI taxonomy): Eukaryota > Metazoa > Mollusca > Bivalvia > Lucinida > Thyasiridae > Conchocele > Conchocele bisecta. The sequence continues at coordinate 62,041,768 of CM055269.1, forward strand.
AAGTGGGAATCAGCATTGCCTCTTTGAAGCAGTGTTTGTATTACTTAGCAATTTCTGAATCGTGCATTTAATAATTAAGTTCTATCACCATTTATCACATTGTGATTGTGTAACATTTTACATACTTTTCTTGTGATTATTTAATGTTATTAAACTTTCTGAGTACATTTATGTACATGAATCACACATTCAAAATTAGGTTCAACAATTTTTTTAAAAAATGATTGAATGTGGCTGTTACTGAAGAAATGGAGCTTATTTATTTTGCGACTAGTGTAGATCCAGATCAGCCTGTGCAATCCGCACAGTCTGATCAGGATCTGCACCATTTGCCATTCCATCTATGAAACACATGGTCAAGCCTGATTGATCGTCTCCTCTATGGTGACAAACTCGGTCATGCATGCAATGATTACCAGTTTGCAACACTAGTCACAATAAACTGGTTTACTATTTGTAACAAGTACATGTAGTACATGTAGTACTGAAAAATAAAATAAATAAAAAGCCGACTATATCTGGTATATTCTGGACTATTGAATATAATTGTTTTTCTGGTGGCTGTTAACCTAGCGCTACTTCAGTGACTGAATGGTGATCCATTTATGCATCACTTTCTAGGTTACAGATCATAGTTGCAGGATATGCATGACTGTATATCATGTGTTTTTGAGTGCGACTACACATAGAGAATAGTAGGTTAGTGCCGTGAATGGGAAACAATATCTGGCAAGGCTTAGGAAACGGGATGGGCGAGGCTCTGCCGAGCACATCTCGTTTCCGTGCTGCGCCAGATATTTTTCCCATTCACGGCACTAACCTACTATTCTATTTATCCCGTCAACACCTACAAATGGCTTTAAAATGCAAAATAAATAACACCGCACATATTCATACGCAGTGATTAGGTCGTATTGACAGGATATCAAAAATGTTTCACGGCACCGTGTTTCACGGCACATACGCACTGTGTTGACGGGATAAAACACTATAATGGTACAATGGTCCCAATAATGTTTCTACAAGGAAAGTAAAGGAGACCATGCTGTATTGTTGTACAGTTTAGTATGTTTTCTACAAATCAGCAACACTGGACGCCATTCAGTCACTGATGTACCATCTGTAATACCATGTTTTTGAACAATTGTAAAATCACCAATCACTCACTCAATATTTTTTCACACTCTAAGATCCCGTTTTGTCAGTCTTTGACATATATATATATATATACAGAGTGATGATTTTTCATGTGCTGCCAAAACATTATTTTCTTTAAATTAAATAAGGAAAAAAGAACGGTAAACCGCAGATGAAAATTATTTTCCCAGCCTTTGTTTTGTTAGTTATTTTCAGTATTACCAAGACATACTTAACCCTTTCACCCCTAAGTAACTGGGATGAATTTTAATATGTTAATTTTGCAACCATCCAATCAACAAAAAAAGATTTTTAGACTAGTCCATTTATGAAAAGGGTGTATTTTTGTTCTAAAAAATAAGACGATCACTTGCAAAAAGTGCAGATCCTGATGAGACGACTGGCTCATCATGAGCCGGCTCTTCTGGATCTACGCTGTTTGCCAATACCACTATACAGGCCTGTGGTGTTGAAAGGGTTAATCTTCTTTGCAGTGGTTTCCGGGCGGCATTATGTATGACGTGACTACCAGCCAGAAATTCGACATCCTCATTATGATCGTGATCATGATGAACATGGTTACCATGACGATGGAACACCACGGCCAGACGGACCAGTTTACGACAATCCTCTACTGGATCAATTTCTCCTTCATCGTGATCTTCACCATCGAGTGTGTCATGAAGCTGACCGGCTTACGCCATTTTTACTTCAAGATTCCGTGGAACGTCTTCGACTTTGTTGTTGTCATTTTGTCACTTTTAGGTACGTATCCCTTGACCTTTCATTCATTCCAGTAGGAACTTGATGCTCTATATAACATTAAAAAAATATTCAAAAATCATAGTTCATTTATTAACCCTTAGTCCGCTACACACAACAATTGTCGTTTGCTGTTGCTTTTATATCTTGCCTTATTTCGCAATAAAAACATGTTTTGACAGCAATGGAAATGCTGTCAAAGCATATTGTAAATTATTCTAAAGTGCTATCAAAGCATGTTTTTGATGATACAAATTGAAAATAGAAAATAAACAGCGGACGACAAAAAATTAAGATCGCTGTCTAAGGGTTGAGATCACAAGATATGCAAGGTGTGTTCAAATAATTCTCTGAAAAGTCTAAATAATTATTAAATGACTTTACCCAATCTTCTTCCTGAATCTAGCGGGATCAAAAGTGCAAAATATCATGTTCATACTGTTAGGGAGGACTAAAATATCCACAATTCTGCAGTATCAATACTGCCTGACCCGATCATGTCAATTTTCTTATATACACATCACTTTTGCAGAATAATATTGTCAATTTTGAACTCTCTGGCAATTATCTTTCATTCTACATATATGTATAATTAAAACAAATGTTTAATCATTTAATAGATGTTATATGCTTAGCAGCATTTTTCAATTATAATATGATTATGAAACTTAACCAGATGTTTTGTGTTTCAGATATGTTGTATTCAGTACTCAGTAAGACGTTATGAGTTCAGTTGAATTGATGATTATCTAATATGTGTCTTCGTTTAGCTTTGTCCCACCTTCATTATAGGAATGAATGGCCTTTTTTTGGAATTTATCGGGTTATAAACTTGGAAAAGTCGCGGGAATACTGGACGAAGGCCGGAAGGCCTCGTCCAGTATTCCCGCGACTTTTCCAAGTTTATATCCCCGATAAATTCAACAAAAAGGCCATTCATTCCTTATAATTCCAGCATTTGAAATAAATTCATCAAGAAAATGTGTTTATTTTCCTTTTCTTAAGAATTATTTTAACTGCGCCTCACGGTTACGGAAAGTAGTTCGGCGTGGGAGTTTACTGGGATATAAATTTTGGACAGAGACTTGCTACGGGCCAATCAAATGTTAGTGAATTGTGTAAATATTTTTGTGCTGGAAATTTACACTAATTATGATTCTCACCAAAGGGGAAATAATTGGTGGTAAACTCATACACAATTTAGAAACAAATTAATCATCTTTAAATGATATAATTCATACATGTCTCATCGCTAAAATTAAATCCCATCTTGATAAAATTGTACGCCACACACAGGATAGCTGCTCAAATTGTGATGTATGATTGGATGTTCTCCTCCTATTTGAGTTGCAATTAGCGCCTGTTTTGAGATGTCTGTAACAGCGATACATACAGACTAATGCAATACCAACAGAGACTTAACAAATAATTGTCACTATTTTAGATGTAGCACTTACGACCAAGTTATTTCATGCATATTAAAAGAGAAATAAGTGGTGAAATGCAAATACTTATAAGTCAGCTGGCTTTAGGTTATCAAATACAGATTCATAAATTTTGAAATTTTTATATTTGATAATAGCATACATTTTACATGTTCTTTAACCCTTACTACGCTGAGTTACATTTTGTTGTCTGCTGGAAATGTTTTATTTTTAATATTTCTCAACAAAAACCTGTTTTGACAGCGCATGAGAATCATCTCCACTGGAGACAATTCTCATGTGCTGTCAAAACTGTTTTTTTTGTACAGAACAGAATTAAGGGAAAAATTAAACAGCAGATGACAATTTCCATCTACAGTGTAGTAAGGGTTAAAGTTATAGTTGTTATGTGATATCTCTTCTGGCCCAGTTTGATGACGACATCATTTACATTCATGGAAGAATTAGAAGAATAACTTCATTACGATCCAGCCAAATTAACAGATTGCTTTGTATTCAACATGTGCACCAACTACCGTACTAATTTTAATTACTGTAGACCAGTTTTCTGTATATCGTTACCGGTATACATGTATATTCATTTACTAGTATATTAAAAATTATACCAACGTGTCCTCTTTAATATAATTTGGTGGGATACATGTAGGTGCAGTTCACCAGGTTTGATTTATTTGTAAAAGAACAAGTTCAAAACATCTGAAAATGACACGTAAAAAAAAAGAGTAAAAGTAAACACCACCTTTTATTAAACTCTTTTATTTGACATCATTTATCAAATTCTTTGGAATTTTTTCAATATAGGATATACCGTTAATATCAAAATATGGCTTTGTGAAGAAATCTAAACCGAGACACATATTAGTTTGTCAAACCGTGCCTAATATCTGAGTGTCTAACATACATGTACATGTATCATTCAGGAACAGTGTAACTTATCCCATTTTCTATATCTCCTTAAGGACCTAGGTCATAGAAAGATACACTGGGCTTCAATGATAATTGCTTCATAAGAGTGATGTGATATATGAATATAAGATCTCTTTTTGTTTATGTATACTATATGGTACATTGAGTTGCCATCTCCGCCATCTTTGTATGTACAAGTCATCATACAGTTTCACCACTTCGAGCGTTTCACACACAGCAAATAATATTTCAGTAAACCTAATATAATTTGGTGCAATACATCATAGACATATATGACAACAGTGTGCTATAAATATTATGCCAGAAAACTATACAAAAGACAAGCTATCAGTGCATTTCTCTCATTAATATCAAAATAAATTTCAATGTGTAAACTTTTCAATCTGATGCACAGCCTATTGCTGGTGTACACATTACCCATAGGTAAAGCCATATTTAATTGCATAGTAGGCAAGTAGACACCAGTGAAAATAAACTTAGATAACCACTTACATGTCACTGGATTTGATACAGGTATATATTGACAGACTGTATTTATCTTACTGTTACACAGCCATTACCTGATTCTCAAAGACTTTAACAACCGGGGTCAATACACTCTTCAGAAATCCGACTTTGAATATAAGTGTGATGAAAACAACCCATTGGACGTTGTTGTTTAATGTTTTTCGAAGATAATGCACGAAATTGTATTTATGTATACCGGTATGTCATATTATTTGTGGTGTGTGTCTATGCCACAAGAGGTAATTGGCTTGTACACACTAAGATGACCAACATAGCAACTCCATGCGCCGTATAGTATTCAGTAACACGCTAATGTTCATGTATATGTTATACATATACCCCATCACATTTAGGAACCAATTATGTTTGAATCGATCAATGATCAGCTGTCACATGGGTCCTTAATTTGCCGATATGAAATTAAAAATTCAATCTAAAGACAATATGTATATTTTCAGTAAATTGTCATGAGTTGGTTTTGAAATTAAATGCTATTTGCACCCTTCATGGTCTTTCCTTATAAATGTCTGTTTAGGAGATGTGATAGAGAGATACCGGTCATTACAAATTTACACCAAATACATGTACATGTATTAACCCTTAGACCACTACTCACAACAATTGTCGTCTGCTGTTGCTTTTATATATTGCCTTATTTCTCAATAAAAACATGGTTTGACAGCACTTCAGAATCATATCCAATAGAAATGATTCTGAAGTGCTGTCAAAGCATGTTGTAAATTATTCTAAAGTGCTGTCAAAGCATGTTTTTGATGATACAAATGGAAAATAGAAAAGAAACAGCAGACGACAGAAAATTAAGATAGCGGTGTAAGGGTTAACTTGATTGCCATTGTATTTGCCACATTAATTAACCATTTAAAGCGGGAAAATAATTGTTGTTTACTCTTTCTCCTATTATTGTTTTACCCCCAGGATGACATTGAGGGGATAAACCAATTTGCACCTGTCTCTCTCCTTCCGTCTGGCATGAGACAATTTTTGTCGCACCTGCTTTAACAGAAGGTGCGACTATATAGTCGCCGTTTTTTCCATTGTCATCATTGTCGTCCATGTCAACAAATGTCAAAAAGTTTGCACACGCATCTTCATCATGATATAACTTTAATATTACTTGACGGTTTGCTTCAATATTTGGACACTTGATACATGTGAGCATTTGGAACACACTCATGCCGCCATTACATAACCTTGACTTTTTTTACCTTCACATTTTTGCGGAAACCCTTAGCCAAATGCCTCAGCAGGCGCGACACCGCATCCATGGCGGAATTCTTGTTATTGATTCCACTTTATATTTGGTATACTGAATAATCATCCTGTACAGCCAAGGAAAACAAATTATTTCTCTCTGTCCATGATCCAGCCAAATTTGTCCATTTTTTTTTCTATTTTATTCCCATTCAGCATTTATTTTTACATTTTGTCGGCTAATGCCATTGAGATAAATAAAAAAAATGTGTAAAATTAAAGCACATGTACACCATTTCCTGCTCTTTATGTGTTAATTGATGATTAACTATAATACATAATACACTCGTGTGTTTAATTTACCATTTTGATTTTCTGTTATCAGGTTTGTGATGGGGTGATTTAGGCGGGGGTGGGTGCGGGGGGCTAATTGTGTGTTTTGCATTATTGTAGATATCCCACCAACTGAAAACAACTAACTTTAGTTAATAATTGTCATTTAACCCTTACAATGCTGGATTAAATTCAACGACAATCTATTTTGACAGTGCATAAATATCACCTTCAATGAAGTTGGTTCTTGAGATGCCAAAACTGCAATATAGAATGCAGCCGATGAAAATATTTCCTGCCTTTTAAGGGTTAACTTAATAATTGACCAACATGTCGTATTGTGACTTCAACGTGACTTGTTTGCTTGACGTATAACGTGTTGATAGATAACTGCCAACTTACATACAGTATTGAAGGAATAAGACAACCTGGACAACCGTTATACATATTGAAAGTAGGTAAACTGTGGTAGGTAAGACAAGCCATGTGATTTTTTACATAAGAAATGTGCGCTATCTTGTGAAAAATGTTTAAAAAAATTACGATATTTTCCGTAAATGATGTAAAAAAATTATGAAATGTTCAAAGTATTAATTTGCTATGAATATTCTGTCAATGAAGTTTCAAGCAAATCTGACTTACGGTAACAGAGATAGTAGGTAGCCAATAACTTTAATTCAAATCTCGCACAGACAGACAGACGAACAGACAGACAGGGTGGCGAATATATGTACCCAGAAATTCTAGTAATGATCAAAGCATTAGAGCCATATCAGGCTGCATGTGGTGCGTTAGCATACACAATTGGTGCATACACAATTTGATCAATACTTTGGTACACCCATTTTGTCATAGATGGTCACATATGAAACACGCCATGTGATTTTGTATCTTCGGACATCTGCGTGATTTCTTTAACCCTTTGAACCCGAAATACCGCTATATCGGTTTATGCAAAAAGTGCAGATCCAGATGAGCCGGCTCGTAACGAGCCGTCTCATCAGGATCTGCACTTTTTGAAAGTAATTTTAATATTTTTGAGAACAAAAATACCCCCTTTTCATAATGGACGAATCTGAAAATCATTTTGTGACCATTGGATTGGTCGGAACATTAGCATATCACAGTCCATTCCAGTTCCTTAGGGTTGAAAGGGTTAAATACGTTTACAAAATTTTTCAATATCTTTCATCAATAAAATCAAAAGTTGAAAAAAAATTCAGTGTACATGCCGCATGTGTCAAATGTTGTCAACTTTTTATGCCATTTATGGAAAATATTGTAAATTTTGTAAACGTATTTCATGAAATTACGCAGATGTCCGGAGGTATAAAATCACATGGCATGTCTCATATAGCAAATTACTTGCAAAAGGAGAATTTTTCATCTAGAAGTAGAACAGATTGATCTCATGAACATTGGTCAGTGGTCAAGCAGACAGTTCAAAATGAATCAACAATACCGACATGTACATATATATATAAATAATCTAATATATGTGGCTATGACTGGAGACATGGGTCGACCAGTGTAGATCCAGATCAGCCTGCACAGTCTGATCTGTATCTGCACTGATCGCCATTCCATCAGTGAAATACCTGTCATGCTTCTAATACGCAATATAGATTGCTATCAGGCGACAGGAGTGTGCTAGCAGATCAGGACCTTCATTGGTCACAAATTCCATAAGCCCATTTCTCCAGTTACCGCCATATATAGGCGTGTTACCATTAACCACAATTGTTTGTTTGTTTGTTTGTTTAGTTATCTCCTCGCCGATAAGCAAGAGGGGATATAGCGTTAGTCCATGTACATATGTGCGTACTTATGTGCGTACTTATGTGCGTACGTTAGTAACACCTTCATTTTTCAATAACTCATGAACCACTTTGATGATTTTGATAGTATTTTGACACAATGTTTGTCTAGGGATGTGCTTCGTTTGCATACAACCCACCACCCAATGTTAATTTTTTTATTATACTGAATTTATTACATTATCACAGCCATTTTGGCTGTGATAATGTAATAAATTCGGTATAATAGTTCTGGATACTTTTAATCATCAAATATATGCAGTCGTTAGTTCTATGTGAAATAATGCATTTCGGGAAAAATAAATGATTTCTCCCTCAAAGTATACTTTGCTAGATAAGTATACTTTGCAATTTTGATGAAATCGGCTACAGAGGGGGTGACAGGCTGGCCTCAATGAATTAGACACAATGTGTCACATCAAGAGAAATTCACACTGCTTACTATGCTGAATCAAATTTTGTGGTCTGCTGTTTATTGTTAATTTTTCTCAACAACATCATGGACCAGCAGCATTGGAAATGACTCTAAAGTGCTGCCGAACCATGTTTTTACTGAAAAGGAAGAGAAATTGTGAAACAACAGCAGACAACAATTTGTGTTTCCCCGCATTCTAATGGTTAAACTGTTGATGGAAATTGCCGTCTGCTGTTTGCTTTAATTCTTAACAAAAAACTGGTTTTGACAGCACATCAGAATCGTCTCCATTTAGCGTAGTAAGGGTTAAACTTGTGTCCAATTTCCAAGGTTGTGGCAGAATCATTCCATAATAAGGACAGTAGACTTGTGGATATTTTAACAAATATCACCACTTTTTTTGCCTTTTACATCCAATCGCCCACCCCTAAGCCCCTTGGAATATTTTGTGGCTGTGAAGACATAGTTAGGTGCATTATTACAATATTTAGTTTAAATCAATTCTTATAGTGTGTCGATCCTTAGTTTAAATCAATTCTTATAGTGTGTTGATCCTTAGTTTAAATGCAATGCAACTAATACTAACATCTTATGGCTCTAAAATCAAGGTGCATGATCACGTGGTTATAACAACAACAACAGTGGCTGAAAGTGTTGAAATCTTGCCCACTCTAAAGTAAGTATTATTTGATATTTTCCTTAATAAGTAATGGATTTTTATGAAATATGGCGCAGCAAATGCCTCTTCAAGAGCTGCATTTGGTGGTCCATGGAGTTCGGCACAGACTTATGTCGTTTTTACGAAGAATCGATTTCCGTGTCAGTAGACACGGAAATCGATTCTTCGCAAATACAACAGAAGTTTGGGCGAAAATACACAGACCACAAAATGCAGCTTAACAAGACGTGTTTGATGCGCCATATTTCATCAAAATATGTTATGTTATAAGGACAATATAAAACAATACGTACTTTGAATCGGAGGGCTTCTGGAAGTTTCAGTACTTGTTGTTGTTGTTAGTACCACGTGATCATACACCTTGAACATGTTGACTATGTGGAATTCTAAAGACAATGTTATACGCTATTACACAAATCCATTTGGTATTGTTATTGCTGTTTTATCCGGTAACAAGCTTTGTATTGGCCGAATTTGTACTGACTGGTAATATAATGTTGCATCGGGCATTGACCTGATACAAATATCCGGGTTACAACTAATTGTAAACTGAAATATCATTTGTCGAACGGTGTCACATGACGTTACCGAATTACGTCAATGTAATGACGCAATGAAAACAAGTCTTCGTTCTGCTCAATGAAATTCTCGTTATATTTTCACAATTTGTGGCATTCAACGTTACCTGATAAATAGAATACCTGTAGCCGATTTCATCAAAATTACAAAGTATACTTATCTAGCAAAGTATACTTTGAGGGAGTAATCATTGATTTTCCCCAAAATGCATTATTTCATATAGAACTAACCACTGCATATATTTGATGATTAAAAGTATGCAGAATTATTATACTGAATTTATTACATTATCACAGCCAAAATGGCTGTGATAATGTAATAAATTCGGTATAATAAAAATTAATAAATTTATCCTAAAATTGAAGATTTCTCCCTGAAAGTATACTTTGCTAGAAAAGTATACTTTGCAATGTTGGTGAAATAGGCTACTGATAAATAGAATACCAGGCTAGTGCAATTTGATATCAAGTTTATCCAGCTCGGCTTAGAAACGGTAGGAATTCCCTCAGAAAGCCTCGGAATTCCTGCACATTTCCTAACCTTGCCTAATAAACCTGATAGCAAAAGACACTAGCCTGCTATTCTCTATATCTGTAGTGTCTGATCGCAGTTCCATCCTCACCAAAGACCCTGTTATTTTGGTGTCCACACTTTCTTCCTAGCCTATCCATTTGGATAATAAATTGAGATGAGACACGCTATGTGAATATCTCATGAAAAATATTTTACAAAATGTACAATATTTTCTGTATACAAAATGTACAATATTTTCTGCATACAAAATGTACAATATTTTCTGTAAATGACGTCGAAAGTTTATGAAATGTTCATGGCAAATGCGGAATTTAATTCCGCATTTGCCATTAAGATTTGATCATCTTTCAACTTCATTTACAGAAAATATCACAGTTTCTGTAAATATATTTCATGAAAAATTGCACATGTTCTTAGGTACACTATCACATGGCGTGTCTCGTATGTGAATGAGAATCGATATATGAATTATAAGAGAATCCTGGTCCATGCTTATAAAACATGTACTCCATTTTCATGTTTAAAATAGGAAGTTTGAGTGGTAGAGACCTGAGCTGTGAATCATACTGCCTGATTTCAAATACAAATTTGGAGAATGTTCTCAGAAACTAATGGCAGGGCCCTAACCATGTCGGCAAACCAGAGGCTATTCGATGATGATAAAGAGGTTAAAAGGTGGTTGGAACCCTGTATCCATATCGTAGATAATCTGTCTACGGTACACTCTTGTAGGCGGGATAAAAAACTTAACTCCCTGACAGGTCATTATATAACAAGTAAATAATCAGACAGCTTATGTAAAGCTGGATTCATGTTAAAGGTACATGCCCACTCAGTAGGCACATGTTCTTTATAGGAAGTAAATAAGTGTATCCACCAGTTCTAACAATTACGAGTGCCCGCTATACAGATATAATCATTTAGTAATGTTTATTTTACTGATAGTGGCGCGCGGTGGTATCGGGCTATTTTCATATGCAAATGAGGCATGATATTTTTTAATTATTTATACTAATTAAATGTGTCACCTGAAAAAATAATATTTTCGACAGATTATAAAGTATGATCATTGCATATCAAAAAATAAATACAGAGAATAAATAGTAATGTCTGTTGACATTTTAAGGAAACTAGGTTATCGCCCCTGATATCAGTGTGAAAATTTGCGTCTGATATAAAATGTATAATAATGCCAATCAATATGTAGGGTAATGGTGAATGACTGTTTATTTTTCCAGAAAATGTCTGAGATGATGTCAATGATATGAAGTACATTTTGCATCTACTGAGTGGGCATGTACCTTTAATGTTATTCTGAATTAACTCTGCATGCTAGCAGTGAAAATAACAGCTAGCAAATTAGGAGTATTTTTGTCGCGCCTGCTTGAGGACAGTGCTATATAGTCGGCACATTGGCGTGCGTCTGGTTAAAAAATTTGAATTTGGTTAAAGTTTTTAAGAACATCATATCTCTGAAACCACTTCACCAGTTCGCTAGAAACTTCACATGTATCTTTATCATCATCCATATTTTCATTTTATGCCCAACTGGTGCGGTCCTTGTACCCAATGTCAAGGTCAAATTTGTTGTTGTTTTTTTTTTGTCACGTCCACCTGCGGACAGCGCGATATAATCGGCACATTGTGATACGTTTTTCGGTATATTATCAAAGCTTGTTTAGTACTATCAAATGCCTTGGCGGGCACGACATGCGGGTCGCGGCCATCTACTGTCTGTTCCACGTTTTGCTGATAAATTTTTGGCTATTAACCCTTTCCCTGATAGAGACGACTTTTCACACCTCTGCAGTAGATGTCTTTTGAAAACATTGTGGGAAAAGGAGAAATTGCTTGTAACAAGCAATTTCTCCTTTTCTCACAATGTTTTCTACTCTATCAGATAATTTAACCATCATTTGACCCAGCATTTGATTCTTTTATTCAGATGTTTTGGATTTGGATGAGTCGAAATATCGGAAAACAGGGAAAGGGTTAAACACATTAAATCACAAAAAGTTACCCTCCCCAAATGTTTTTATTTGATAATTAATTTATTGCGAAAAAACAATTTTCCTATGGGAATTTAACATAGGGCAAAAAGGAGGTAAAGAGAGACTAGGAGGGTCGAAAAAGATTTGATATGGACTCCGAAACCTGGGTAGATAGTTTGGATATGATGTAATTAAAAAAACAAAAGTTAGATTTTGAAAATCGGTCCACAATTAAAAGATTATTTAAAAAAAATCTATTTTAGCCCCCATGTTAGATTCCCATAGGAAAATTTATTTTTTTCCCCAATAAAATCAATATTTAGTGGAATTTCGTCATGACTTTTTTTATTATTGATGAAAAACTACTTATCTTTATATATTTCATATTTCTGAGATTTAATGTCTTTAATAGCCAATAGTTCGTCGGCAACAAAGCATGAAACAGACAGTAGTTCTTATTTCTTTCTATAAATATGTCTTGGAATTCCATAAAAATTGCGTCCTCCGGACTCAATTGTAATGAAATTCCAAGACATGTTTATAATACTAACAGGGAGAAATGAATTGTCATCTGCTTTTCTGAAACTGTTTATAGCCCACAAGTTTCCCAGCATGCAAAGAGTTAATTATGTTTCTATAAAATATTAATATAATGTTTTCCATCTCTAATGCAAACTATCACTAGCGTTTAGATTGGTCTATTCCAAGTCTTCAAAATCAACCAATCTACTGTGTGCCTCATTTTGCAAAATGTATAGTGTTTTAGTTGACATCGCATGATAAATCATCATCACAATTGCAAGTATATTATACATTTCTATTAATAAATTGATTACTTCCTTATTTTGCAGGTTTGGCACTTGCTGAATATATAGAGGAGTACTTTGTATCGCCCACGTTGCTTCGTGTAGTTCGCGTCTTCCGTGTGGGGCGAGTGTTGCGTCTCGTGAAGTCGGCCAAGGGCATTCGCACACTGCTCTTCTCGCTCGCTGTATCCATACCCGCCTTGTTCAACATCGGCTTGCTTCTCTTCCTTGTGTTGTTTATCTACGCCATATTTGGCATGAACTTCTTCATGAACGTCAAAGTGCCAGTCGGCGGTCTCGACGACGTCTTCAACTTCCAGACATTCGGCCAGAGCATCATCACGCTGTTTCAGATGTGTACATCAGCTGGCTGGGACGGCGTGCTCGCGGGCTTAACGAACGCCGAGGACTGTGTGCCCGACGGCAAGAACCTTGATGCGTGTGGCAACTACCCGATGGCGGTGTTCTACCTGCTCACGTACCTGGTGATCAGCTTCCTGGTCGTGGTGAACATGTACATCGCAGTCATCCTCGAGAACTTCAGCCAGGCGACTGAGGACGTCCAGCAGGGCCTCACACCCGATGACTTTGACATGTACTATGAGAAGTGGGAGAAATACGACCCGAAGGCCACGCAGTATATACCCCTTGACAATCTCTCCGACTTTGTTGATTATTTAGAGGAGCCGTTACGGCTTCAGAAACCAAACTATTTCATGTTAGTTAAGCTAGATATTCCTATTTGTGACAAAGATATGTGTTATTGTCGAGATATTCTTGATTCGTTAACTAAAAATTTCTTGGGAACTTCGGACACGGGTGATATACCGACTAACCCGGAAGCTAACAAGCCAAGTAAGATAGAATATATTGCGATAAGCAGTACACTTATGAGACAAAAAGAGCAGTATGCTGCTCGTATTATCCAAAAAGCTTTCAGGAACTACCGGGTGTCGCACGGGTTGTGTGATGGAGGTGACGAGGATGACACGAAGCCACCGCCATATGACGAGATTGCCATCACTATAGTGGAGGACAGTGACAAGGACGACGAAGACAAGAAGATTCTCATGACCGACGATAAGCAGGAGGAGAATGAACAGAAAGGTAAAGACGAAGCAACGCCAGAACAGACAATTGTCGAAGTAGATTTACAACCTGACAGCAACATAGTGGCATGACACGAACTATGTCAACGATAGAAGCTTAATTACCTTACTATGTTGCTGGTACAAGATTTGTGATATGCACATGTTGCGTTTTATGTTTGTCATTTACAACGATTACTTGGTATTGTTCAGGTTTCTGTGAGACTTCTGCTGCGGATTGTACAATAATACAGTGAGACTGTTCCTAAATGGAGTCAACGTCACTGAGGGACTGTAGACGAGACTAGTGTCGAGATGAACGGTGAACAAGTTACCTCGAGGATGCGAATAGTAGGCAGTTGGCCAACCCACTAATACTCACGCTGAATATTTATGCCATTGATTTAACGCATGCCTAAACATTCCCAAATTCACCTATAACTGTGTACATATTGAACTTTGACGGATTGACCTTTACAATGAGGGAAATAATAGTTTGTGTTGTTGGCATTTTTTTACCAAAAGCTGACAACAATTTTGTCCCTGCCTTTTAATGGTTAAACAATATTCATTTGTTGCACCATCAGTAACCATTACAATGCCAAATGAGAAATTTGTCATCTGCTGTTTATTTTTTGGTTTCCATTTTGTCTAGATGAAAACGTGCTTTGACAGGTTATGACAATCTTCTCCAATGGATATTTCCTGATCTTCCCGGACATGTTTTGTGTTAAGAAATAAATAAAAAAAAACAAAAAAAACAGCAGACGACAATTTTATTTCCCGCCTTTTAATGGTTAATTACAGGCATCCATTGATTCTATGCACCAACAGTCAGTACTCAATTTCCCCGCAACTTTGCATCTTGGTTACAATAAATCACACACAGGTATGGAATTGTCACATGGTTTGTATAACCTGCTTTTGTCTGCAGCAGTTATGAACTAATCACCTGTCATTCTGTGTTTTCCAGCTCAGACATTTTTCAGGTGATGGAAAGATCTTGGTGAAATTGGTTGGCAAGAAATCATTTGCGAATTCAATTGTGTGCAGTTCCGAATGATTGAGCCATGTAATGGTAACAAGTATTACGGTATATGAGAGAGAAGATTATCGATAATGAATAGCACTGGAATTTGAGAGTGGGAGTGATTTTAATATTCCAATGCAGAAATGATAACGTAGCTGTTTGGCAAGTTATGGTTGACTATGGATGTCATGGTTTGCTGGTGTAATATTGCTGATTAGATCAGCAATGAAAGCCGATGTTGTTATTTTTCATAAGCAATACCACCATACACAATGCATGCCTATATTGATGGACTGCCGGTGCGCTGTGTTGAAGCACACTGTAGATATTTTAACCCTTAAAAGGTGGGAAGCTCATCATCTGCATATTTTCATATTTGTTTTTTATGCCCCACCACGATAGTGGAGGGGGCATTTAGTGTTACCCCTGTCCCTCCGTCTGTCCCGTCCGTCACCAACCTTGTAACTCGTAAAACTTTTAAACCGTACTAGCTACAGACCTGAAACTTGGTATGTAGCTTCCTTATGATGAGTAGATGCGCAAAGTTTATTTCGATTTTTGATTCGACCATCAGGTCACGCATTATCCCCCCCCCCCTTTTTTTACTAATAATTTCCCAATTTTGCATAAACCATACTAGCTGAAGGCTTGATGCTTGGTATGTAGCTTCTTTATGGCGTGTGGATACACAGTGAATTTCTATTTTTGCTTTGACACTGAGCCATGGATTATCTCCCCTTTTGGAATTTTGCCTTGTTTACTATTTAAGCGATATGTGGGGCATCCGTGCTCTATAAATACATTTTATAGATTTTCTTAACAAAAATGATTTTGCCAAATAAAGAAAATAATAAAAGCAGCAGATGATACAATTTAAAATCTGGGCAAGTGTTATTAAAGGGTGGGATTGCATTACGTTGTTTGCAATTTGTTACAACAAATAGACATAATCTTGTCTACTACAAATCTGGTTCATCCAGCTTATAAACAAGATAGAATGCTGGAAAGCACAAAACAAATGTGTTACCACCTTTTAAGGGTTACCGGTAAACACAAAACTGGAGCTCGATCTGATAGGTGACACTGCGGGTATCCATGGAAACAGAAGTTGTTGATCTGATGGATATTTACTCGAGCAATGAGCTAGCTGTATACTACCGTGTTTTCATTAAATTTTCTTCGAATATAATATGAGCTAGTTTAAGGGGTACGCCTTATCGTGTGAACAATTTTTGCTGAAATTTTAGATTGGAATTTTTTCTGTAACTCAATTTGTGGGAGGAAATTGCATAACAGTGTCTTCTGTGATAAGTAGACTTATATACAGAAACACTATTACCGTAGGTATTTTCCATTTTTATCATCAAAAACATGCTTTGACAGCACTTTAGAATAATTTACAACATGCTTTGACAGCACTTCAGAATCATTTCCATTGGAAATGATTCTGAAATGCTGTCGAAACATGTTTTTATTGAGAAATAAGGCAAGATATAAAAGCAACAGCAGACGTCAATTGTTTTGTGTAGCGGTCTAATTAAGGGTTAACTACAGAAATATTTTCCAGCCACAATTGCCATGCGGTATGGCGTATTACACGTGAACTGGCACATACTCTATGAACTTAAACTTCTATGTATATGCTCAGATATCAAGCATGTTTGAGAGTGTTCGCCATTATGTAATTATGCCGAATTTGGTGGGAGAATGATTTCCATTATAAGCAATTCTGAGATGTTCATGTCTGCTTTTGCTCATATTTTATATAATATGTTCTTTATTACCGATGTAGTGGTGTGATAAATGAGTAAGAACTGAATGGTTCGACTAAACTTGAGGTCTATCGTAATGACTATATATATTGGGACAGCGTCTGTTTTCTATAAAGGGACGTCCAATACAACTGTGTTACTTTATTAGCAGTAGCGTGGACTTCCCATAATACCCTTTCCAACCTCACAGATCATGACAACATTTTCAAACAGTGTAGATCGAGATGAGATGGCTCGTGTCGAGCCATCTCATCTAGATCTTCGGTGTTTGCCAGAGTTTTTTAAGATTAAAAAAAAAAAACACCCTTTTTCTGAACAGTCGAAAACACTAGCATAGAAGAAAGAATAATTGGTAGTGATTTCTTTTATGACAACTTTTTTTTTCCTTTAAACAAATTGTGCCCCAATATCTATGGCATAGGCATCACCAGAGGGGGTTCGATAGGTGCAAGCAAGTCTACTTTTAGATCTGCTAGTTATCCTGTACATGTGTTTAACCCATTACAGGTGGGATATAAACGTAGTTGTATGAAAATTTTGAGAAAATATTTTGTTTATTTTATCTCAAATTTTTTGTCATTTCTTCAAATTCAGTGAAAGAATGACTTTACCTACATGGTGAACCCCCTTTACCTACATGGTATACTGCGTACAATGTGAACCCCCTATACATGCGTATGCTACAATGTGAACCCCCTTTACCTACATGGTATACTGCGTACAATGTGAACCCCCTTTACCTACATGGTATACTGCGTACTATGTGAACCCCCTTTACCTACATGGTATACTGCGTACTATGTGAACCCCCTTTACCTACATGGTATACTGCGTACTATGTGAACCCCCTTTAGAGAGGCCTGGAAACACACATGATATGGTCAGTATTCATTAAACATTATAAGTACACAGCATGCCATGAGAAAATAGGGCTTATTGCATTTGTGACCAGTCCTATAGAAACTCGTTTGTCGAAAGTCCTATGAAACATATGTTCAGCATGATCAGAACCTTCAGAATTCATTGTTAAATAAAAGGTTTCTAAATCTTGTAATGATTGATAACTTGATTGAATGGAGAACTCACGAACAGTGTAAATTTGAGACATGCCATATGATTTTGTACCTAAGAACATGTGCGATATCTCATGCAAAATATTTACAAAATTTACGATATCTTTCGTAAATGATGTCAAATTTTGACGAAATTTTCATAGCAAATGCAAAATTCTTGATATTAAAATTTCATCATCTTTCGACGTGATTTACAGAAAATATCACAGTTTCTGTCAATATATTCCATGAAAAATTGCACATGTTGTTAGGTACAAAATCACATAGCGTGGCCCATTTTGTCAATTGTGTACAATTTAAAGCCATTGTGTGATGCAGGAATTTTCTATACGATTAGGAACTACGCTTGTCAAAATCTAATGAAGCCCTGTTTTGTTACAACATGCCACACATCATTGACAGTATCAAGGTGCATGATCACGTGGTTACAATGGCTGAAAGTGTTGAAAGCGCGCCAACTCCAAAGTATGTATTATTTGATATTTTCCTTAATAGGCAACAGATCTTGATGAAATATGGCGCAGCAAACACGTCTTCATAAGCTGCATTATGTGGTCCCGGGAGTTTGACACATACTTATGTTGTTTTTGCAAAGAATCGATTTGATTCTTTGCAACCAGACACGGAAATCGATTCTTTGCAAAAACGACAGAAGTTTGGGCCAAAGTACCGAGACCACCAAATGCAGCTTAACAAGACGCATTTGATGCGCCATATTTCATCAAAATCCGTTGCCTATTAAGGACAAAATAAAATAATACGTACTTCTGGAAGTTTCAGTACTTGTTGTTGTTGTTGTAACCACGTGATCATTCACCTCGAGTATAAAGGCGCCACATATTGTCTGAGCTACATTAGCAATGTTCATCATTATTTTTTTATTCCATCTACGAGACGATATATTATAACAAATCTGCGATTTTTATTGGAAATTATTTAGTAATTTAACCTCATCTGTCTTGGGAGTTTCACTGAAATTGGTGCAACCTTTCAAAGCTACATAATTCCAGCACAAAAATATTTACACAATTCCCTAACATTTGATTGGCCCGTAGCAAGTCTCTGTCCAAAATTTATATCCCAGTAAACTCCCACGCCAAACTACTTTCCATAACCGTGAGGCACAGTTAAAATAATTCTTAAGAAAACGGAAAATAAACACATTTTCTTGATGAATTTATTTCAAATGCTGGAATTATAAGGAATGAATGGCCTTTTTGTGGAATTTATCGGGGATATAAACTTGGAAAAGTCGCAGGAATACTGGAGGCCTTCCGGCCTTCGTCCAGTATTCCCGCGACTTTTCCAAGTTTATACCCCGATAAATTCCACAAAAAAGCCATTCATTCCTATTATAACCAATAGGATGAAAATAAACAATTGGGGATAAAAAATTACAATTTTCGAAAAAAAAAATAAAATCTTTTTCTTTTTCGAAAATTGTAATTTTTTATGCCAATTGTTTATTTGTATCGCCAATTGCGAAAGTGGTTTTTCCAAGTTCATACCCCGATAAATTCCACAAAAAGGCCATTCATTCCTATAATAGTAGCAAACGCTGTAGATCCAGATGAGCCCATCAAGTTTTGCAGCTTTTGTCATTGTTTATCCTGGTTTTTAAACAAACCCTTTCTCATGTGAGACACGCCATGTGATTTTGTTCCTTCGGACATCTGCCAGTTACAGAAAATAGTGTAAATTTTGTAAACGTATTTCATGAAATTACGCAGATGTTGGGAGGTACAAAATCACATAGCATGTCTGATATTATAGGAATGAATGGCCTTTTTGTGGAATTTATCGGGGTATAAACTTGGAAAAGTCGCGGGAATACTGGACGAAGGCCTTCCGGCCTTCGTCCAGTATTCCCGCGATTTTTCCAAGTTTATATCCCCAATAAATTCCACAAAAAGGCCATTCATTCCTTACAATTCCAGCATTTGAAATAAATTCATCAAGAAAATGTGTTTATTTTCCGTTTTCTTAAGAATTATTTTATGTGCGCCTGAAGGTTACGGAAAGTAGTTCGGCTTGGGAGTTTACTGGGATATAAATTTTGGACAGAGACTTGCAACGGGCCAATCAAATGTTAGGGAATTGCGTAAATATTTTTGTGCTGGAATTATATGTAATTGGAATAGCCATGTGGCTATGACTGGAGAAATGGGGCTTATGAGTTTTGCAACCAGTGTAGATCTAGATCAGCCTGTGCATCCACACAGTCTGATCAGGATCTGCTTTGTTCGCCATTCCATAAATGAATCACATGTCCTGTTTCTCTAACATGCAATTTCCACCGTTATCAGGGCACAGGAGTGTGCTATTTGATCAGGAGCTACACTGGTCACAAATCTCATAAGCCCCATTTCTCCACTCACATCCACAGGTTAGCATGGAACAGTCAAATTCAAAATATATTTATTTAGCGATGAACTTTACAAGGATATAAAAATTGCAGATATGATGGTATTATTTCGTAGATGGATTAGTGCAAGAACCAAGTGCAAGAACCTCAGATTGGGAAGCAGAGCTCAACTTTAACCCTTACTACACTGAATTAAATTTTGTCATCTGCTGGAAATGTTTTGTTTTCAATATTTCTTGACAAAAACCTGTTTTGACAGCGCATGAGAATCGTCTCCGCTGGAGACGATTCTCATGTGCTGTCAAAACCAGTTTAATGAATCCAACTACATGTACTTGACTTTTATGTCATGTATGTGATATTCTCACAGCTTTTCCAGGTCCCGGCGATTATACTTTTTCCGCAATTCCAATTAATACTCTAATTAAATGCCAAAGCAGAGCACAGTCGCGACCAATCAAACTGCTTGATTTTCATTGAGCTCCATATCAACCAATCGGATTGATTGGCTTAAATCTAGCTCAGTCCCAACCAATGAAAGGGCCTGATTTAGACCAATTGGGGTTACAAGCGGCTTCCCAATCTGTGGAGCTATACTGGTGTTCGAGTCTCTAGGTTTATCATAGTCGCTTCCCATTGTCTGCAATGTTTATGTATTCTGAATGAAACGGCAATGCACGTTACAATGCAGGGGGGCGTTCGTACTATAAAATGTTTGTAAGTGCAAAATTATGAGTCTGTAATTTTCACATTAACAATGTTTTCTTGTAAACAATTATTGGATTTACATTTATTGAGCATAGGCTGCATATGCAGCCTATGCTCAATAAATGTAAATCCATCAATTTAAATTTGCAGACGATCCCTAAATTTGCACTTTGCATTTTAGTCATACAAAGTTTAGTGAAATGGGCCCCAAATGGATTGTCGTTGCATCTTCCAACAAAGCAGTCTTATTGCCTTTGCCTCCAGTTGAAGGATAGATCAGTACAACGATGATTATCTGAATCCAGTGATTACCATATACAACTTTTTGGCGAATCCATTCAAATATTTTATGGCTGAAATCCGGAGATTTTTACTTATTAATGCGACCAAACTCAACCAATCAAACCATTTGAGTTCCAATTAGCAATAAATTCTCACATACAATCTCATAACATTTTCTGGGCTCAGATGTCCGAGTTTGGAAGGTCTCCGAGCCAATTCCTACCCTTAAATATAAGATACATGTAATTATTTTTTTTAAATCTTTTCACCCCAATTTATCTTATCTCTCGTAAATATGTTGTAACTACTCATTTGATTGTCGAGATGGCAAAATAACGTTGATTTTGCTGGGGGATTTTCATCACTGAAATGACTAATTCACCACAGTAAACACTCTAGATAGGAAATCTGCTGGCTGCAAATGTGATAATGTTGTTTTTAGGATACGTCTTACCGTATGTGTGCATGTTTTTAATCACAATATACTCAGTGAAGTCTTTCTGTTACCATTGCTGAATTGGATGCAATTTGTATGTTAAATTTAAATGCATTTATTTATGTCAATCATGGTTGTATATTACGATTTTTATCATCATTCCTTGTTATCATGTTTTTGTGTGCGTGTTAAGCTTTAAATATATCATTGTGTATATTTATGTTAAATATACATATAGTTAAAAATATGCAAAGTCGACAGTTCCTCTAATTCACATTAGGTTTCAGACTTGTAATTCCACATTTCACATAATCTTTTACAATTCCACACAAAGAATCCTTAACCCTTTCAACACAACAGGTCATAATGCCTATGTTCACAAATAGTGTAGATAGTATTACGAGCCATCTCATCAATATCTACACTGTTTGTCGATAGTTTTCTTTGTTGTTTTGTTCGTGTTTAATGGCGTTTAACAGCCCGTCAGCAGCTGATGATAATTTTTCTTAATTTTTACAAAATTTCCCATTTTCTGATTATTGGAACAGCCTGAAAATTAGCATGGAAGAGCTCATTCTTGTTACGGTTGAAAGGGTTAATTAAAATGCTTTTGTTTACCATGACATTCCATAATCCTGTGACCAAACCACCCAGTGACCAATCAAAAAAACTACCCCCCCCCCCCCCCCATCACTGTATGCATTCCATGAAATCGCACATGATCCTAATCCTAATGTTGATTTTCAACTTCCTATACATTCCATGAAATCGCACATGATCCTAATCCTAATGTTGATTTTCAACTTCCTATACAGGAAGTTGAAAATCAACATTAGGATTAGGATCATGTGCGATTTCATGGAATGCATTTTTCAACTTCCTGTGTAGGGGATAGCTTAACCCTTAGAATGCGGGAAACATAAATAGTTGTCTGCTGTTATTTTACATTTTAACTTCTTTCTCAATAAAAACATAGTTTTACAGCACTTTAGAATCATTTCCATTGGAAATGATTATAAAGTGTTGTCAAAACATGTTTTTCATGCGAAAAATTGAAAAAAATAAAATAAACAGCAGACGACAAAAAATGAATTCAGCATTGTAAGGGTTAAGCATAGGTGATTACATATATACATGTAATTACAATGGGCTTGGGCTACAAGTTCTCACAGCCCTGGTCCTGATTGGGGGATGGGAGGATATACATGTAGGCATCATAACCCTTTCACCCCTATGTAACTGGAATGGATTTCCAACCAATCCATCACAAAATGACTTTCAGACTAGTCCATTTATGAAAAGGGGTGTATTTCTTCTAAAACAATATTAACATTACTTGCAAAAAGTGCAGATCCTGATGAGATGGCTCGTTACGAGCCATCTCATCTGGATCTGCACTGTTTGAACACCGCTATACAGGGCTGGAGTGTTGAAAGGGTTAATGATAAATCAATACATATCGGCATTCACACCCACGTGATCTGGTGTTGTAAGGACACCGGGTACCACATAAGGATTGTTAAAATTTAGTTAATTCAGAATGACCACTGTCCGACAGGGTCACTCACATAAATATCGACTGCATACTTAGCAAGTAGGTTTTGTAAATGAGTAACATAAGTTATTATTTCTCTGAAACTGTTGCTATGTGATGTTATTAAATATATAGTTCTCCTCGACTTGTTTTTTAAGTGAAAATTCAGCAATTTGCAACTACAAATATTTGCATTAATTTATTCTGGACTGTAGCAGCTAGTAGCTGTAACTGAAGTAGAAATCACAAGTGGGCGTGTGCAATCATATCGTGTACTTTCATTTTATAATAACCAGCTGTTCATGTTTTAGATTAACACCAATATTAATATTGGACCATTTTGTTATTCTTGTTGGATTTTACTGTGTACAATATATCCTTTAACAGTTTTACGAGCCATATATATATATATATAAACACATTTGCTTCAAAACAACAGATATATGGACATGTTGTATGACACCGACATGTCGGAAAACAGCGGTTGTCCTGGTAACGAGGATCATGTGACCAGGCTATACTTTGTTCACTGATCAATCATCGTACCGAACCAGTTTGATATTTGAGACAAGCCATGTGATTTTGTACCAAAGAATGTGTGATTTTTCATTAAAAATATTTACGGAAACTGATTTTTTTTCTGTAAATGATGTCGAAAGGGGAGTTAATTTTCATAAAATGTGCAGATTTCGTCAACTTTCGACGCAATTTATTTATTTTGTAAATATTTTTCATGAGATATCACACATCTACTTAGGTACAAAATCACATAATGTGTCTCATATATTCATATCTCTATAGTTGGAGTGGTATATGAACCACAAACATATGCCTATTTGCAGCTCAGTAATTTATACAATAATATACAATAATGTCTGTAAATGAAATTGAATATGGACAAAAATATTACAGAGCACATGCAGAATTTAATTCCGGGTGTGCTCGGAAATTTTCGTCAACTTTTGACTGCATTTACAAACGCTATCGCAGATCTTCGCAACTCAATTTTGGAAAATGTTTGTGCGCTATGGCATAATATTTTTATCCTTTTTAGTTAGTTGAGAGCACAAAGATGCTGCTTCAGGTGTTATTTCAGTTCAACCAATGCATTATTTTAATGGAACCCGTTTGTGAGATAAATGGTCTTATTGTGTGGTTGGTATTAGCCATAAAATGACGATTTAGATGTTTTTCCAATTTAATTACGAATTTCATGGAAATGTACACAAACTTGAAATGACGATGTCACGTATGAAAAATTTGTTGAAGTCAACCAATTTTGTCCATGCCGTAAGTCATTTAGTCTCACAGATAGGATTATTTACGACAACAATTGTGATATTTATGTGCTACGACACGTATCTGTGTGGTTTTTATCATTCCTTATGTGTAACCCCATGTCTTTGTTTGTCTGCCTAGCCTGTATCTTTGTCTTCAAATGAGACACGCCATGTGATTTTGTACCTTCCGACAACTGCGTAATTTCATGAAATACATTTACAAAATTTACAATATTTTCCGTAAATGATGTCAAAAGTTGACAAAAGAGTATATGCGGAATTATATTCCGCATGTTTTCTGAAAATTTTGTCAACTTTTGACTTTATTTATGAAAAATATTGTAAATTTTGTAAACATATTTAATGAAATTACGCAGATAACCGAAGGTACACAATCACATGGCATGTCTCAAATGGGCAGCCATTGGGCAAAATCCACAGGGCAATGCTGTATTCACGGGTTCTGATCAGTTGCACCATTATGCCGGGAGGATAAAAAAAAACATGCCACAACTTTCACATTTCCATATCTCAAACAGTATCCACAACAATTCAGTCAAGTTTCTCATATTATTCTCATCTAGATCCCCAGGGTGTCCGTCTGGCTTAAGAGAGGTTTCATTGTAAACCAGGTGTTTGATCATTCTGAGCCATAGTTGTGTGATTTGTGATCACGAACAAACATTATCACCGGAGATAAATGACCAAGAAACTCATCAAAAGTAAGATCATGGGTGTTTTCTTGGTGTCCGGTATAGAGAGGTTCCACTGTACTTTATGATATTGTCTCCAAAATATTCAAGTTTCAAGCTTAATTACTAAAACCTATGGTGATAAAAACAAAGATCATGATCGAAAAACTGAATGAGGGGTGATCAAAAAGTTTAAATCCGCTTCTATACATTATGGTTCCAGTTGTAGTGGATTCATTTTTTGGGCCCTAGAATTTCTTTTATACATACTTTTATACATACTTTTATACATACTCGTCAAATCACATGCTTTATGCCTTCAGTTGCTGAGAAATATAGATTTAACCCTTACTTATACTACACTGAATTAAATTTTGTCGTCTGCTGGAAATGTTTTATTTTCAATATTTCTCGACAAAAGCCTGTTTTGACAGTGCATGAGAATCACAGGAGACGATTTTCATCTGCTGTCAAAACAGGTTTTTTGTTAAGAATTAAGGCAAACATGAAAAACAGCAGACAACATTTTCCGTCTCCAGCGTAATGAGGGCTAAGTAGCAAAATCGCAAATCCACCAGTATTGAGCTGAAAATTACAGATTGATATTAACCATAAGAAAGCGGAAATAAGGCCATAAAAAAATAACTACTTTGGTTCTCAGACACGTGGGTTTGCGGAATGTGATGTGGGAGGGCGGATTTTTTTTAATACGACACGTTAGATTCCGATTTTGTCGCCAGATGCATATATGTTCTATAAAGTTACTATAATCTGTTTAGACATGAAACATCACTAGATTTTTGTCAGACATGATTGAATATAACATTTTTTTGCATCGTCGTGTTTTTTATTGATCATGTGGCGATTTTACAGTACGGTTTTATTTTTACATGACGATAAAATGCTCAACGTGCAGGGATTGTTCTGATGCGGTGATAACTGAGAACCAAAGTACTTTTTTTATTGACTAAGTAATGGTAATTTGGAAATGTACATGTATCAGATGAAGCGTGTGATGAATGATGATCTACCACTATGCTGGTTACACAAATCACAAAATCACAAGGCACCTTTTGTCCTCTGGCTGGCCAATACATTTTGTCCTATGGCTGGCCAATACATTTTAATACATTTTGTCCTATGGCTGGCCAATACATTTTGTCCTATGGCTGGCCAATACATTTTGTCCTATGGCTGGCCAATACATTTTATCACATGGCTGGCTAATACGTTTTATCATATGGCTGGCCAATACATTTTGTCCTATGGCTGGCCAATACATTTTGTCCTATGGCTGGCCACTACGTTTTGTCCTATGGCTGGCCAATACATTTTGTCCTATGGCTGGCCACTACGTTTTGTCCTATGGCTGGCCAATACATTTTGTCCTATGGCTGGCCAATACATTTTGTCCTATGGCTGGCAAATACGTTTTATCATATGGCTGGCCAATACATTTTGTCCTATGGCTGGCCACTACGTTTTGTCCTATGGCTGGCCACTACATTTTTTCCTATGGCTGGTCACTACGTTTTGTCCACTACGTTTTGTCCTATGGCTGGCCAATACATTTTGTCCTATGGCTGGCCAATACGTTTTATCCTATTGCTGGCCAATACGTTTTATCATATGGCTGGCCAATACATTTTGTCCTATGGCTGGCCAATACGTTTTATCCTATGGCTGGCCAATATGTTTTGTCCGATGGTTGATGAATACATTTTGTCCTATGGCTGCCCAATACTATGTACAACTGTAGATGACATCCAGATCACATACATTGAGTATTGATAGTATTATTAGGCGACTGATGATTTAATACAGTATTTAACCTGTTCCCCCCTAATAACTGTTACAGACTGTTTCATGTTCCAGACTATTCCAATAACCAGAACAGGGAGAATTTTAAGTCAGAAAATATTCACAAACTGTAAATGAAGACGAGACGGCTCGTTACGAGCCGCCTCATCTTGATCTACACAGTTTGCAAACAATGGGATTGAGTGATGAAATGGTTCAACTAGTTTACTGATTTTGTAAGAAGCACTATTAATCCTCGTTAAACACAGTTAGTCATCAGGCTTACTTAATACCATATTGAATCATCAGAATGTTGGATTCATTTTGAATAACAAAATAAATTGAAAAGGAAAGCAAAAAATTTCAGGTGACGACTAAGGTGTTTATTGAGCCACAAACTGCCAAATCTGGGCTTATTCTTTTGTAACCAATGACGACTTAGAGATCAGCAATCACAGCTGATGAACGCAGTCTGATCAGGATTTTCAAGATATCCAGTATGTATCCGGTGATTGCTGTGAAATACGAGAAAAAAGTAACTTGTACTGCAATATATTATATTGGTAAATAATCGCACTGTAGTCTTGATAGTATTTAACAGCTAAGTGGCAATTAGTATTCTAGTTTTAGATTTAGATTTCACCCCTATGATATAAATGTTATTTCTATGCAATTTTATATTCATTACTTGGAAATAAACAAGCCATATATTTGGCTTCGACATAAAAAATGCCATTTTCATCTGGCGTAATTATACAAAAGCATGTATTGGTAAATATAGGTGTAATGTTTCTTTTTTGTTCATAAATGAAATAAGTCTAGTTTGAATTGATTGTGGCTTTAATAACATCTAATGGAGTAACACCAGGAACCAGGAATATAACATTTTCTGAGCACATTCTGAAACTTTGTACTCGATATTAGGCAGTTTGATTGGTCGAGACTAAGCTCAGTCTCGACCAATCAAACTTCCTTATTTCAAAAAAATAAAAGAACTGAGTACATTTGGAACGTTTTATAATTATTAATTAATTTGCATCAACTGCTACCATCTGTTGTACTAACGTCATTGGCACAAATGGTTTTCTAGAGTATGCTGTTATGACTGCACCTCACACGTTTGAATAACGTTTTTGTATGGTACAGTTCAGTCGGGATATTCAGACACCAATGCATCTTATTTTCATGGAAAATGCACAAAGGGTCAGTGAGAGTGAATACTGCACAAATGTTCAGTGAATAATGCACAGATGTCCAATGAATAATGCACAAATGTCCAATGAATAATGCACAGATGTTCAGTAAATACTACCCAAATTGTCGAAGGATAGTGCATAAATTATCAAAACAAGGGACATTTATAAAGTTATTATTGAAATTTGTACATTTTGTAATTTTTGCATGTTCTATAATATGAGAAAAGTTTGTTAACACGAGTTGGACCCATTATGTTAACTACTATATACTCGAATCTCGTGCTCAAAATCGAGAAATTGGATTGGGCGAGACTTTTCAGTCACACCAATTAACTCGTTTGATTTAGCATTCAAATTTGCAGTCAACAACTCGTGATTATAAACAGTTTCTCAGCATATGCTCAATATTTGAACTATCAAACAGGTTAATTGGCTTAGCCTGATCATAGTTTTTGCTATTTCCCTTAAAATGCGGGAAACAAAAATTGTCGTCTGCTGTTGTTTAATTTTTTTGGCGATTTTTCTTGATAATAACATTGGTTGGCAGCATTTGAGAATCATTTCCAAAGGAAATGATTCTGAAGTGCTGTCAAACTATGTTTTTGTTGATAAAAATAGGAATGAAAAATCAGCAGACGACAAAATTTAATTCAGCATTGCAAGGGTTAAACACTTGGTTTTGTGCAGGAGATGGAGTATCACTGGCCCAGGCCTGCTTTAACCCTTAGAATGCGGGAAATTATTATCGTCTGCTGTTGTTTCGAATTTTGTAATTTTCTCAGTAAAAACATGGTTTGGCAGCACCGTAGAATCATTTCCATTGGAAATTATTCTGAAGTGCTGATAAAACTATGTTTTGATGATGAAAATGGAAAATAAAAAATAATCAGCAGACAACAAAATTTATTTCAGCATTGCAAGGGTTAGGTTAATGAACCATGGATCATATGTACCTGCGTATCCCGAATGGATGGTGCCGGTCTACGTTTTAATAGCCAATCGATATATTCTGTGTTTATTTGTCAATAAAGTTTCAATATTATCTAACTTGGGAGTTTGTTGTAATACAAGTATGCAAGTATGATGGTAACATTTTGTTTTATTCAATAACTTGTAGCATGTATATCACAGATTACACTAAAGAATATCAGCATGACAATGGCCTTATCGAGCCAGACGAGTGTATGTTTGTTGGTTTATTGGCGTTTAACGGCCTATCAACAGCTAAGGTCATTTAAGGCTGGGCCAACGGGTTCGATCCCGCATTCAACCTACTGCATTGGGGGGAAAATCACGAAACATTGCTTATAGCCTTCTCCAGTAGCCTATTTCATCAACATTGCAAAGTATACTTTACTAGCAAAGTATACTTTGAGGGAGCAATCATTTATTTTTCCTGAAATGCATTATTTCATATAGAACTAACAAATGCGTATATTTCATGATTAAAAGTATGCAGAATTATTATACTGAATTTATTACATTATCACAGCCAAATTGGCTGTGATAATGTAATAAATTCAGTATAATAAAAATTAATAAATTTATCATAAAATTGAAAATTTCTCCCTCAAAGTATACTTTGCTACTAAAGTATACTTTGCAATGTTGATGAAATAGGCTACTGATCCTCAGGGTAGAGCCTATCATAGTGGGACGGTAGCAAATTGTAGTTGCGAACACGTACAGCAGCACACCCATTACATATAGCTGGCACCCGTCACATTGCCTACAGCCTTCTCCTGATCCTCAGGGCTGAGTCTATCGTAGTGAGACAGCTCCATTGTGTAGGTGGCAGTACCCGAAGTGAGGCTGCGTAGAGTCGTGGAGTAGCCCATCAACTGCGACAGGGGTGTCAGGGCATTGACGATGCGCACGTCGTTGTGGCTCGGCATGGACACTATCTGACCGCGACGCTGGGACAGGTCACCTAGGACGGCAGTCAGGTGGTTGGTGTCCGTGTGCACCTGAAATGTTCGCTTAACTTTTTCACTGGAATGGAATTTGATATGTTAATTTTGCAACCAATCCAATCATCACATAATGATTTTCAGACTAGTCCATTTATGAAAAGGGTGT
Source organism: Conchocele bisecta (assembly GCA_029237695.1). NCBI lineage: Eukaryota > Metazoa > Mollusca > Bivalvia > Lucinida > Thyasiridae > Conchocele > Conchocele bisecta. The sequence goes on from CM055269.1 coordinate 62,072,247, forward strand.
GTAAATGTTCTCAAAAATATGAAAATTACTTGCAAAAAGTGCAGATCCTGATGAGACAGCTCGTCACGAGCCGTCTAATCTGGATCTACACTGTTTGTCAATACCACTATACAGGCCTGTGGTGTTGAAAGGGTTAAAACTTAAAAGGTAGGAAATCATTGTGGGAAACGATTATAATCTGATCTTTTTAATATTTATTTTTATTTCTTAACATATTTTGGCAACACATGAGAATCTTTTACATTGAAGATGATTCTGAGCTGTCAGAATATCTTTATCAAGAAAACAAATAAACAGGACAACATTTAATTCAGAAATTATAAGGTTAAACTCAATCCGCAATTTTTTTTACATCAGAATATCTGGCAGGACAACATGTAGGGATTCTGAAGCTACTATCATTTTCAAGGGATAGTAGCTATGCTGTGAGGGATGTACCCCTCAAGAACTTTAAACACAAATTCCGAGTCATTTCACCTTGAGCACAGTTGCCGCATGGTTGGGCTATAGAATAAAATATTGATGATGACAAATAAGCATATAAAGTTTCAAGCCAATCTGACTTACAGAGATAGTAGGTACCAAAAAACGTTAACACAAAACTCGGGGAGATAGACACGACGACAGACAGGGCGGCAACTACATGTACCCAAAACAAATGTTCGGCGTACATAATAAGACCAGATGGCCGCAGCCCGCATATCGAGCCCGCCGAGGCATTTGATGGTATTTTTAAAAACTTTAACGTATATTTTGGACGCACGCACGCACGCACGCACGCACGCACGCACGCACGCACGCACGCACGCACGCACGCACGCACGCACGCACGCACGCACGCACGCACGCACGCACGCACGCACGCACGCACGCACGCACGCACGCACGCACGCACATTGTGATCACTGTCTCGCTTTCCGCAAGCGGGCTAGCCTGGTATAAACTGCAAAAGGTAATGCTTTAGAATAAGCAGATAATCACATAACAATATCTCCACTGACATAATGGGTTCCATGAGGAAATCATACAAATGACCTTTGACCTGTAAGTGACACTACAGTACATTGTCAGTCATATAAGACTTGTAAGAGACTATGTGTATGCACATCATGCATGCTAAGATCATTTATTCTCATTTCTTGATACTGAACATTAGTGTGGGAGAAGGTTGACAATTAACAGCCTGTTGTATAAACATAGTCTGATCATGATGACATTATCCTTGTGAATTGTATTTAGCAGACACTCAGATGCTTCCTATAAAATGAAAAAGTAATTTACAAAAAAATAATACATGTACAACCATAAATGTCATGGTTGCCAAATATTCCACCTGATCAGTACCCCTAGTTGGGAATGAAACAGATCTAGACATTGTAATTAACCCCTATATCTAATTATTAAGTTGTTGATTGTTTAATTAACTATTACTGAGCTTAAAACTTAATTTAAATAACTTAATTATCAAATAATAACATCAAAATTCATATTTCCCGGTATTTCCCGGTATTTCCCACTTTGGGGAGTATTTCCCGGGACAGGAAATACCGGTATTTCCCGCCGGGAATTCCCGCCCCCGGTATTTCCCGGCCAACCCTGGTAAGTGTGGCCTTGATTTGGAACAGGAACAAGGGATGTTCGTCTTGCATACTTCCTTATGTTTCAGGATGGTAAGTATTATTATTGTGTAGTTATTCAAGAATCCATCAAATGGTTTTGTATATACAGCCCTAACACGCATTCTTTGCGTAATAAGACGTTTTTGTGTATTTATTTGACAATCTGTTTTGGATATATGGCCCCAGATGGGCATTTTGTTCCTATTTTTGAGGCTTGATCTTGTGTGGCCTTGACCTAGGGACCTGGGTCTTATGTGTGGTTATGGTTCATCCTTAGATGATGACAAATATTTTTGTGTAGTTCGAAAATCCGAATGGAATAAGTTTGTTTTCTTTTGTCCGAGGCCACACCTCCAACCCCCTAAGACACAGAATGTTTGCCTGGACGGATGTTACTATATGACACCCGTTAATTATTACATCCATACAGTAGTTTCAATCAAAAGAATGAGCACCGAAGAAGCAATACCGTAAATAACCCTAAATATTCGGACACCATTTACTTGGGGAAACATAAAAATGCATGGTTTCCCCACACCAGTGAGCATGCCAATATTTAGTGTTAGTATGTCAGTAGTGGTCTAATCACAATAACAATGTACAGTTGAACCTGGGCTAAAGGCCACCTCCAAATAGCAATTACCTGTCTATAGTAGCCGCGCTTTTGTTTTCCCAATTAATCAATTACTACATACATGACCGTCAGAACAAAGACCACCTGTGAACAAAGGCCAGAATTTTCTCTTCCCACAGCTGGCCTTCATTCACAGGCTTGACTGTATTCGGATAAAATTTGTTTTGGGAAACCCCTATTTAATAGGGGTTTCCCCAATACAAATTATGCCCAAATATTTAGGGTTAATACGGTAGGCTTATGTGGTTACGGAATAGGTGAGAAGATGAGCATACCTCAACCAACATGACGGGTTCTATGAAAGTACTGCATATATGCTCAAATTACATGATATTTCCGACGGAAATGTAACAATATGTTTGTTTGTGTGTTGGGGTTTAACGGCCTATCAACAGTTAAGGTAATTTAAGGCTGAGTCAATGGGTTTAGTACTAAATCCCATATATTACCTGTACAAGTACATGTACATGTTCAAGTACATGTACAAATGGGGGGAAAATCCCAAAATCAGAACTGAATTTTTACAATAACAAAACTATATATTCAGCCCTGAAATCAGAATAATCCTAATCTGATGCCAGGTCCTCGCCACACCAGAATCACTTGGCCCCTTGCAAAAGCAGTAGGATCAGTAATAATCTTACTACTTTTATAATAGGAAATAACCCAATTCAACTCCCAGGTAACTAAAGAGCCAAAGATAAAAACGTACCTGAGGGCCAAACCAGGCAAATCCTATAAGGAGGAACCCATACCGTTAATTTAAATGTAACAATAACGTTCGATCATGTGCAGACGTGGGTAAACGCTTGCCGTGGCACTCGGGAACTGTTTGAACCCGCGGCCTACAGCCTTGGGGTTCAAACAGTTGCCTCGTGCCACGGCAAACCCACGGCTGGACATTATTGAACCTTATAATTATTACATCTATTGTTTCCAAACAAAGGAATGACCACCGAACACACAATAGGCTTACTGTCTGCACCACGTTTTTTTGCTGCACGTTTTTTTATTGATTTATTGCGAAAAACCTATTTTCCTATGGTAATTTAACATGGTGGCTAAAAATAGATTTGTTTAAATAATTTTTGTTTTCTTAGTTACACCATTTCCAAGCTATCTAGCAAGTTTCGGAGTCAATTTCCAATTTTGTTTTTTGACTCCTCCCCCAGCACTTTTCAACCCATGTTTCCCATAGGAAAATCGTTTTTTTCCCTATAAAATCAATATTTGATGGAATTTCACCAAACAAATTTTTTTGGGGAGGTTGACTTTTCTGTTGTTAGTGAAAAAGTACTTACATATAAACAGTTTTTAGATTTAATGTGTTTAATAGCCAAAAGTTTGTCGGCAGAAAAACATGGAACAGACAGTAGGTGGTTACGAAGTAAGTGAGAAGATGAGCGTACCTCGACCAACATGACTGGTTCTGTGAGGAAGCAGGCCGCATCCTGCAGGGCAGCCTGGACACACTGGGTGGCACAGGCCGAGATCAGGGGCAGGTGTGTCCCCCAGTGCATCACAGACTCGTATAAATGCACCTCCACGTTCACCACCTGCGAGTGCAGCGTTGGCCCTAAAATGTACAATGGTCAGTCAGTACAGAGCTCCAGATAAGGTGCGTACTGGCGTATTTTACACCCTTATTTTAGCAGAATACACATTGATTATCAAAAGGGGGAGTACTAAATACTCACAGCAATGTGAAAATACGCATTGATTTTCAAACTGAGTAGCGAAAATACTGTAATAAAGTTGAAATTTACTTAGTTGAGCTGCAAAAAGCAAACAATGATAATTCCAGCACAAAAATATTTACACAATTCCCTAACATTTGATTGGTCCGTAGCAAGTCTCTGTCCAAAATTTATATCCCAGTAAACTCCACGCCGAAATACTTTCCGTAACCGTCAGGTGCAGTTAAAATAATTCTTAAGAAAACGGAAAATAAACACATTTTCTTCATGAATTTATTTCAAATGCTGGAATTATAAGGAATGAATGGAATTTTTTTTTTGAATTTACCTTCCAGTATTCCCGCGACTTTTCCAAGTTTATACCCCGATAAATTCCACAAAAAGGCCATTCATTCCTATATTGAACAATGTTGTAGTTGAGCTGCAATGTTTGATTTTTGCAGCTCAAATAAGTGAATTTTTTAATTTGTTTATTTATTCCCTATTTAATAAGAAAGAAAATATATAATACATGTACATTTATAAAAGTAAAATATGCATTGAATTTGAAATAAGGGGGTATAATACTCTTTAGTCAGACAACATATCTGGAGCGCTGGTCAGTAAGTAACGACAGTTGAGATAAACCAATGATGAATGACAGATACATGTTTTAAATATCCACAAGTCGCTTAAATTTATTAATCATTGTCTTAGTATGTATCATAATAGGTATGATTGTTGCTTAGCAAAAATTTTAATTAGGTAAAATAAAATCACGCTACTGTTTACACATCAGCAGACCGCAATTATTGAATAGTTTGCTTCTAAATGAAAACATGTCTTGGCATTTCATTAGAATTGTCTCCTTGGAGACAATTCTAATGAAATACCAAGATGTGTTTTCATAGAAAAATATGCTATATTTGTTGTATGTTGATTGTTTTCTGTAGCATGATAAAGCTACCGCAAATTTTTCATTGCTTTTTGATACTCACTACTTCTGATTTCAATTGGGGTTTTGACAATTTTAATTGGGTATTTAAGCAAATATGCAGCTTATCTGGAGCTCTGAATTCATAAGCAACATACATATATTAGTCATTTTCATAGTATGTATCATAACATGTAGGAGTTTTGCTTGGCAGCCAGTGAACATGCTGTAGACAAAGTTACATAACTGTGGATGGATCGGTGGGACAGCCAAAATGTTTATGTCACACACTCCTGCACCTGATGGTTGGGATGTATACCGAGTATGACGAGGATTGGCCAAAAACTTTATAAGTAGTTTGCCGGACAAGAAAAAAATAATATTTCAGAGTCGAAAAATGGGCATAACTGTGGATGGATCGGTGGAACAGCGAAAAAATTACGTTACAAACTTCTGTACTTGATGGTTGGATGTATACAGAGTATGAAGAGAATCGGCTAAAAACTGTAGAAGTAGTTAGCCAGGCAAGGAAATTTGTCTACTGACAGACGGACGGATGAACAGATGGACAGGGTAAACAGTTTTTGCCATCGCAATTACTGGTCCCTATGGGTTGATTGGAGTTTACAGCCATTCAACAGCAAGGTCATTTACAGATGGGAATGCACCTGCATGTGGACACTCACAGGTGACGCGGAAAAAATCACATGATATTATTTATATATTGATACAATGAGAGATTATCAGATAATGTTTTCCCCATCACCTGTTGTGGACACTATACATTCAGTTCTCAATTTACAATACAAAATATTCAGCACTGAAAGACAGTAGTGTTCTGATATGGTGCCAGACACCCTTACAAAACAGACTCACTTTAATAGCCTCGAGTGTTAATCCCAGTAAGGTTCACCACCAAGATATGAATACATAAGGATGGATTCATTGTTAGGATAGGATATGTGTATCTCTTATCTGGATGCACCAGTCTCAAATCATTCTGCTAAAGGAAATTTGCCTGCCTTGGTGACTTAACCTATTTCAACACTACAGACCTCTATAGCTGTGTTGCAAACAGTGTAGATCCAGATGAGCCGGCTCGTGACGAGCCGTCTCATCTGGATCTGCACTTTTTGAACGCAATTTTTAATATCTTTTAGACAAATATACACCCCCTTTTTATAAATTGACTAGTCGGAATATCATTTTGTGACAATTGGATTGGTTTGAAAATCAATATATCACAGTCCATTCCAGTTATTTAGGGTTGAAAGGGTTAATGGCAAACAGAGTAGGCACTGATCAGACAGTGCATATTCACAGCATGATATGGGACTATGCTGACTGCATGGTACACTTTCTCAGTCAGAGGTCCTTATGTGCACCCATAGTCAGTTGATTGATTGGACATTTTATTCTGGGACATAAACAACACAAAAAATAATTGAATGGCAAACATCGAAGGTCCTGATCAGTTGATCTGGGGCTAAGCTGGTTGCACATATCAGAATGTCATGGTGGTGGGGTGATCAGACAGATGGACAACCTGATCCAATGTTGTTTGTTTGTTTGGGTTTAACGGCCTATCAACAGCTAAGGTCATTTAAGGCCGGGTCAATGGGTTTAGTACTCAATCCCATATATTAACTGTACAAGTACATGTACAAGTGGGGGGAAAATCCCAAAATCAGAACTGAATATTTACAATAAAAGAACTATATATTCAGCCCTGACATCAGAATGATCCTGATCTGATGCCAGGTCCTCGCCACACCAGAATCACTTGGACCCATCCCAAAAGCAGTAGGATCAGTAATAATCTAACTACTTTTATAATGGGCAATAACCCAATTCAACTCCAGGTAACAAAAAGAATCAAAGATAAAAACGTACCTGAGGGCCAAACCAGGCAAATTGTGATTCCTATAAGGAGGAACCCCATCGTTAATTTACTCCAGAAAATCATGACGTCATGACTTTTTGTAGAAAAATTACGTCATCAAATTCTACGCAATTGATATCGGTCCATTGATGTGCCGCATCACAAAATCACGTTCATTGTATCACATACAGTATACTACAGGTTGAGTAATAAAACAGTTATTTCATGGTCATTCGGGGAACAGTCAAAACATATTGCCCCTCAGTGCTGTGGACGACCCAATGCATACACTGTTTACAGGTTGAGTAATAAAAGAGTTATTTCATGGTCATTCGGGGAACAGTCCAAACATATTGCCCCTCGGTGCTGTGGACCACCCGATGCACTATTGTCCTCGGCCTTCAGCCTCTGGGCAATAGTGCCTCGGGTCGTCCACAGCACCTCGGGGCAATAGTTTTGACTGTTCCCCGAATTACCATGAAATAAATGTATACTGTTCTGTGACTGATACATGTATGTAATCTCCCAAAACACAGTGACCTCTACAACAGCCAGTTGTGTATCTTCCAATAGGTGGCTATAGTAGGGAGGTTGCACTGCACAATAGTTCAGGGGGCCGTTTCACTAAACTTTGTACGACTAAAATGTTCGTAATTGCAATTTTAGGATTGTCTGGAAATTTCAATTGATGGATTTACATTTATTGAGCATAGGCTGCTGCATGCAGCCTATGCTCAATAAATGTAAATCCAATAATTGTTTAAAAGAAAATATTGTTAATGTGAAATTTACAGACCATCAACATTTTAGTCTTACAAAGTTTAGTGAAACGCGCCCCAGTTGCACAAGAAAATGTGTATCAGAGACATTCACGAATTGTACCGTATTTCAGTTGCACAAGAATCGTACAGTATCAAAGTAACATTAGAGCTGTACCGTATTTAAGTGCAGACTCGACACCATTATTGATGGCGGCCAGCTGTTTCCGTGGCAACTCCTTGACGAGGCCGTCGCGGTCGGGCATCAGTACGACCTTCCTGAAGGTAGCTTCCTCCGTGTGGTGGATGGACAGGCCCAGGGTCACCGTGTGGGTGCGGCCCCCGATAACTCGCTCCACCGTCGCCCGCCGCTCCACTGACTCGTCGATCATCTCTCGGAACGCAATCTACAGATGTAACATTGCGATATGGTTGATGGCTATATAAAGGGCCCGGGCGTTGTATTACTCATAGGTGGTCGGCTTGTTCTCACAAATGGAGTTTATAAACTTATCAAGTTCACACAGAGCTCTTTGTATTCTTATATATTTTCCAGTCTCTACAGTGAGGTTTCGGAGTTTTTTCTTTTTTTCACTCTGCATCATCCCATAGCCAAATTGATTTCAGCCAAGTTGCTGGGCTTGACAGACAACATGGGCTAATGTTGTGTGTCAAGACAACCAATTAAACAGCGAGAAATTTAATATACGGTATGACAAAATAATATATTTGATAATTGTATAAGAAATGTGGCCTGTCGGCAGCCAAAGAAAACGAGGCACATTTGAAAACACAGAGGGCTAGAGAAGCTTGGATATCTCACAGCATCAAAGCAGACCATCAGAGCAATGGGTATGTGAAATATCAAGCAGATGAGTGCAAGGAAACAGAAATGATAAGACATTTACCCGAGCATTAAGGTTTCGACCGCACCAAGTATGTGACCTTGGCCCTGTGCTTAGTAGCGGTGTGACGATCATGGGTTTGTCACAGCGTGGTAGAGGACTATTAGAGCAATGTGTATGTGAAATATCAAGCAGGTCCGTGCAAGAAAACAGAAATTATAAAACATTTACCTGAGCATTAAGATTTCTGGACGTACGTATGGATGGACGGGACTTACGGACGCCGGTAACAGTATATGCCCTCCTCACCATTTGGTGGCTGGGGCATGAAAACTGTCTGTAAGGCAGAGTGTAGGTTTGATTACCCATAATACCCGTGATCAAACCTACCATCTACCCATTGGGTAACAAGGGCAAAACTCCAACTGAAACACGGTTCTTTCTGTCACAACGGTACCTGGAGGGGTCCGAGGTAGACTTCGAGGCGATATTCGTCGAGCAGTCGGTTCTTGATGATATCAATGTGCAGCTCACCCATACCAGACAGGATCGTCTGTCCCGTCTCCTTGTCCACCGACACCTGGCAACAACACATGCAGGAATGACTGGCTCATCAGGCTTCAGGGTTATAAATTGTTTTGAACAATTACTCGAAATCGGGTACAGCTGAGGCTGGTCACACATTCTAATTAAAGGGGTCAGTCGGAACAGGGGGCTACGTCCCCTTCTTCCACTGACCCCTTCAATTTTGAGAACAAAGTACATGTACAAGCTTTGCCTGACCCTTGCAACCCTTCAGTCTTTAATTCCAACATGTACAAATACTGAAAATCCACTTACCGGTATTGAAGGGTGGGACATAGCTCCAAATAAAACTCAATTGATATGTTGAAGTGACAATACCCAATGTTCAATTTATTACCTGTAACCATGGTGGGGTGGGGGAATGGAAGGGAGAAAGGGTGGGCGTCTTGATAAAAGGAATGTGGTGTTCACCAACCTGTAGGCTGGGATCTTCCCTCTGTAACCTGTCCAGGGCCATGTCCAATTCCTTCTGCTTGGATACAGACGGAGCCTCGATCGAGCAGAAAAACACTGGCGACGGCACCTGTACTCCTACAACACAAACATAAGTCAGGGCGCGTTTGCTCAAAATCTCTGTTAGCTTAACGGACTATTAAATTCTTAACCCTTAGAAGGCGGGAACCGAAAATTGTCGTCTGCTGTTGTTTCATATTTTATATTTTCTCTAAATAAAAACATGGTTAGGCAACATTTTAGAATCATTTCCATTGGAAATGATTCTAAAGTGCTGTCAAATCATCTTTTTGATAAGAAAAATGGAAAATAAAAAGCAGACGACAAATTTTAATTCAGCACTGAAAGGGTTTACACTGTTAAGGATTTAACAGTCCATTTAGCTAACAGAGGTTTTGAGTAACCAGGCCCAGGTGAGTACACAGGGTTTTCAATAGACTTCAAAGTTCAAGGGTAAAAAAGGCTGATCAAGTCTAAAGTGAGAAATACAATTTTACACAGTGAAATTGACCCTTGTGTTGCAAATATCAAGGGCCAAAATGATCCAAAAATGACTACAAGTATTTAAAAGTTGTGTTGTCTCGAATGATAATGTATTTTTGCGATTGAAATCCACACAGAGATTTCTGGGAATGCTATTTTCTTGAATTATGATGGAACCTCTCTAAACTAAATTCCCTGTAGACCTCCCAGGTTTTGCTGTTAGACATGTTTCACTGTAAGAGATATAATGTTCAGTTGGTTGCCGAGCTTTCTCAGTGGACTTCAAATCAACCTTACATCTGTTGAAAGAGCAAAACTACCATTTTTAAGTTTAATTTTCCACTAATGATTGACAAAAATATTTTTGTTTAATTCATTCTATGTGGGTGTTTTTTTCTTCTAAAACTACCAAAATATATATAATTCCAGCACAAAAATATTTACACAATTCCCTAACATTTGATTGGCCCATAGCAAGTCTCTGTCCAAAATTTATATCCCAATAAACTCCCACGCCGAACTACTTTCCGCGTAACCGTGAGGCGCAGTTAAAATAATTCTTAAGAAAACGGAAAATAAACACATTTTCTTGATGAATTTATTTAAAATGCTGGAATTATAAGGAATGAATGGCCTTTTTGTTGAATTTATCGGGGATATAAACTTGGAAAAGTCGCGGGAATACTGGACGAGGCCTTCCGGCCTTCGTCCAGTATTCCCGCGACTTTTCCAAGTTTATACCCCGATAAATTCCACAAAAAGGCCATTCATTCCTATAGTAAATCATGCGTCTACCATGTCAGTAAATCATGCGTCTACCATGTCAGTAAATCATGCGTCTACATGTCAGTAAATCATGCGTCTACATGTCAGTAAATCATGCGTCTACATGTCAGTAAATCCTGCGTCTACATGTCAGTAAATACAGATGATGATACAGATACAGATGGTTCTTGGATTAATTTCGGGATATAAATGTACAGTAAATTGCTATTATTTGCTTCACCTGACAAAAGGGACCATACAACGTGTGCAATCAGTATAGACCCAGATGATGTGCCACTGCACCACAGACATTCGGCGTGTTTCGGCTTTCATCGGTATAACTCTATATATATGAACTAGGCTTCTAACTTTGGTCGGACACGACCTCGTATTATAACAAAAGAACATGTTTAAAATTGTAATTTTCTATGCATTCTATGTATTTCTGCAGGATAACGATAATTCTCGAATGATCATATGAACTTGCCACAACAATATTGACGTTAGAGCCGTAAACACATTATTTCATTTTATATGATACAAGGTTGTGTTTGACCTTGGAAACGCAGCTATGATTCGATATTCTATGCATAATTATGTTCTAACTATGCTATTTTAGCAAGATAACAATAATTATCAAATGAACATGTGCACTTTCTGCCAAAATATTCAGATTGGCGTTAATAAAATCGAGGAATTTGTTATCATAAAAGTTAGAAGCCTTGTTCATATATATATAGAGTTTTACCGATGCACTGCACAAGATGATGTGGATTTAAAATTGTTGACTTGTTGTTTTTTTTAAATGAGTAAACTGAATAAAATCCTAAGATAGGATAGCGAGAATCTGAAAGCAGCAACCGCCCATGTATGTATTTACCTGCAAGAATAGGGCTGTTCTGGTCTATAAAGTCATTATCCTCCACCTCCCCAGCCTCTAGTTCCCCCTCCCCACTGCCCCCCTTCACCGAGGGTCCCCCATCTATGTCCCCAGTGGCCACCCCCTCATCCACCTCCTCCTTTCGGAACAGACCCAGGGCCGACTCAAACGCTTCATTGTTGTTGGTCAGGGTGTCCCCAGTCCGTGTCTACAATAAAAGTGACAAATAACAGTTATTATACACTTCGGAAGTACTGCCGTTCAAAGTGAAAGTGAATAACACTCCAGCAACAGTTAAGGTCCTATAGACACGTGACCACAGTTTAAAGACTCATCCGACAGACCAGTGGAATGGAAATACTATGTAAGTTTTTGAACTCACAGACTCCAGTATTGATGTCAAATGTCATATCGCCTAGGTCACGGCCAATCCCCACTGCCATTCAAAACGTGTCTTATAAGTCGACAATTGACTGGTCCTTTCAATGAGGGCGACACTTTTCAAAACTAGATGGTGTCATAAGTCAAATTGACTGGTCCTTTCAATGGGGGTGACACTGTTCAAGACTAGGTTGTCTCATAAGTCAAACTGACTATAATCTTGTAGTACTGATGTTCAAGACTAAAGTGTCTCATATGTCAAACTGACTATAATCTTGTAGTACTGATGTTCAAGACTAAAGTGTCTCATATGTCAAACTGACTATAATCTTGTAGTACTAATGTTCAAAACTAAAGTGTCTCATATGTCAAACTGACTATAATCTTGTAGTACTGATGTTCAAGACTAAAGTGTCTCATATGTCAAACTGACTATAATCTTGTAGTACTGATGTTCAAGACTAAAGTGTTTCATATGTCAAACGGACTATAATCTTGTAGTACTGATGTTCAAGACTAAAGTGTCTCATATGTCAAACTGACTATAATCTTGTAGTACTGATGTTCAAGACTAAAGTGTCTCATATGTCAAACTGACTATAATCTTGTAGTACTGATGTTCAAGACTAAAGTGTCTCATATGCCAAACTGACTATAATCGGGTGGTACTGATGTTCAAGACTAAAGTGTCTCATATGTCAAACTGACTATAATCGGGTGGTACTGATGTTCAAGACTAAAGTGTCTCATATGTCAAACTGACTATAATCGGGTGGTACTGATGTTCAAGACTAAAGTGTCTCATATGTCAAACTGACTATAATCGGGTGGTACTGATGTTCAAGACTAAAGTGTCTCATATGCCAAACTGACTATAATCAGGTGGTACTGATGTTCAAGACTAAAGTGTCTCATATGTCAAACTGACTATAATCGGGTGGTACTGATGTTCAAGACTAAAGTGTCTCATATGCCAAACTGACTATAATCGGGTGGTACTGATGTTCAATACTAAAGTGTCTCATACATCAAACTGACTATAATCTTGTAGTACTGATGTTCAAGACTAAAGTATCTCATAAGTCAAACTGACTATATTCGGGTGCTACTGACGTTCAAGACTAAAGTGTCTCATATGTCAAAATGACTATAATCTTGTAGTACTGATGTTCAAGACTAAAGTGTCTCATATGTCAAACTGACTATAATCGGGTGGTACTGATGTTCAAGACTAAAGTGTCTCATATGCCAAACTGACTATAATCATTGTAGTACTGATGTTCAAGACTAAAGTGTCCCATATGTCAAACTGACTATAATCTTGTAGTACTGATGTTCAATACTAAAGTGTCTCATACATCAAACTGACTATAATATTGTAGTACTGATGTTCAAGACTAAAGTGTCTCATATGTCAAACGGACTATAATCTTGTAGTACTGATGTTCAAGACTAAAGTGTCTCATATGTCAAACTGACTATAATCTTGTAGTACTGATGTTCAAGACAAAAGTGTCCCATATGTCAAACTGACTATAATCTTGTAGTACTGATGCTCAAGACTAAAGTGTCCCATATGTCAAAATGACTATAATCTTGTAGTACTGATGTTCAAGACTAAAGTGTCCCATATGTCAAACTGACTATAATCTTGTAGTACTGATGTTCAAGACTAAAGTGTCTCATACATCAAACTGACTATAATCTTGTAGTACTGATGTTCAAGACTAAAGTGTCCCATATGTCAAACTGACTATAATCTTGTAGTACTGATGTTCAAGACTAAAGTGTCTCATACATCAAACTGACTATAATCTTGTAGTACTGATGTTCAAGACTAAAGTGTCTTATACATCAAACTGACTATAATATTGTAGTACTGATGTTCAAGACTAAAGTGTCTCATATGTCAAACGGACTATACTCTTGTAGTACTGATGTTCAAGACTAAAGTGTCCCATATGTGAAAATGACTATAATCTTGTAGTACTGATGTTCAAGACTAAAGTGTCTCATATGTCAAACTGACTATAATCGGGTGGTACTGATGTTCAAGACTAAAGTGTCTCATATGCCAAACTGACTATAATCTTGTAGTACTGATGTTCAAGACTAAAGTGTCCCATATGTCAAACTGACTATAATCTTGTAGTACTGATGTTCAATACTAAAGTGTCTCATACATCAAACTGACTATAATATTGTAGTACTGATGTTCAAGACTAAAGTGTCTCATATGTCAAACGGACTATAATCATTGTTAGTACTGATGTTCAAGACTAAAGTGTTCTCATATGTCAAACTGACTATAATCTTGTAGTACTGATGTTCAAGACAAAAGTGTCCCATATGTCAAACTGACTATAATCCTTGTAGTTACGATGCTCAAGACTAAAGTGTCCCATATGTCAAAATGACTATAATCTTGTAGTACTGATGTTCAAGACTAAAGTGTCCCATATGTCAAACTGACTATAATCTTGTAGTACTGATGTTCAAGACTAAAGTGTCTCATACATCAAACTGACTATAATCTTGTAGTACTGATGTTCAAGACTAAAGTGTCCCATATGTCAAACTGACTATAATCTTGTAGTACTGATGTTCAAGACTAAAGTGTCTCATACATCAAACTGACTATAATCTTGTAGTACTGATGTTCAAGACTAAAGTGTCTTATACATCAAACTGACTATAATATTGTAGTACTGATGTTCAAGACTAAAGTGTCTCATATGTCAAACGGACTATAATCTTGTAGTACTGATGTTCAAGACTAAAGTGTCAAATCATACATCAAACTGACTATAATCTTGTAGTACTGATGTTCAAGACTAAAGTGTCCCATATGTCAAACTGACTATAATCTTGTAGTACTGATGTTCAGGACTAAAGTGTCTCATATGTCAAACTGACTATAATCTTGTAGTACTGATGTTCAAGACTAAAGTGTCTCATATCACTCAAACATATAATATTGTAGTACTGATGTTCAAGACTAAAGTGTCTCATATGTCAAATCGGACTATAATCTTGTAGTACTGATGTTCATAAAGACTATAAAAGTGTCTCATATGTCAAATATGACTATAATCTTGTAGTACTGATGTTCAAGACTAAAGTGTCTCATACATCAAACTGACTATAATCTTGTAGTACTGATGTTCAGGACTAAAGTGTCCCATATGTCAAACTGACTATAATCTTGTAGTAATGATGTTCAAGACTAAACTAAAGTGTCCATATGTCAAACTGACTATAATCTTGTAGTACTGATGTTCAAGACTAAAGTGTCCCATATGTCAAATTGACTATAATCTTGTAGTACTGATGTTCAGGACTAAAGTGTCTCATATGTCAAAATGACAATAATCTTGTAGTACTGATGTTCAAGACTAAAGTGTCTCATATGTCAAATTGACTATAATCTTGTAGTACTGATGTTCAGGACTAAAGTGTCTCATATGTCAAAATTACTATAATCTTGTAGTACTGATGTTCAAGACTAAAGTGTCTCATATGGCAAACTGACTATAATCTTGTAGTACTGATGTTCAAGACTAAAGTGTCTCATATGTCAAACTGACTATAATCTTGTAGTACTGATGTTCAAGACTAAAGTGTCCCATATGTCAAACTGACTATAATCTTGTAGTACTGATGTTCAAGACTAAAGTGTCCCATATATCAAAATGACTATAATCTTGTAGTACTGATGTTCAAGACTAAAGTGTCTCATATGTCAAACTGACTATAATCTTGTAGTACTGATGTTCAAGACTAAAGTGTTTCATATGCCAAACTGACTATAATCTTGTAGTACTGATGTTCAAGACTAAAGTGTCCCATATGTCAAAATGACTATAATCTTGTAGTACTGATGTTCAAGACTAAAGTGTCTCATATGTCAAACTTACTATAATCTTGTAGTACTGATGTTCAAGACTAAAGTGTCTCATATGTCAAACTGACTAATCTTTGTAGTACTGATGTTCAAGACTAAAGTGTCCCATATGTCAAAAATGACTATAATCTTGTAGTACTGATGTTCAGACTAAAGTGTCCATATGTCAAACGACTATAATCTTGTAGTACTGATGTTCAAGACTAAAGTCTCATATGCCAAACTGACTATAATCTTGTAGTACTGATGTTCAAGACTAAAGTGTCTCATATGTCAAACTGACTATAATCTTGTAGTACTGATGTTCAAGACTAAAGTGTCTCATATGTCAAACTGACTATAATCTTGTAGTACTGATGTTCAAGACTAAAGTGTCTCATATGTCAAACTGACTATAATCTTGTAGTACTGATGTTCAAGACTAAAGTGTCTCATATGTATATCCAGAGATCCAGATAAAGTTTGTGTCTATACCCCCTGATTTCAAAATCATTGCGTATTTTGCTTTTACAAATGGATTAATTGTCTTCATTACTCAATAGGGAATAAATGATAAAAAATATAACAAATTTAAACATTCACTTACTTGAGCTGCAAAAAGCAAACACTGTTTGCTTTTTGCAGCTGAACTAAGTGAATTTTCAACTTTAAAACAGTATTTTCACTACTCAATTTGAAAATCAATGCGTATTTTCACATGCTGTGCGTATTTTGTACTCCCACATTTGATAATCAATGCGTATTCAGCTAAAATAATTGCGTAAAATACGCCAATATGCACCTTATCTGGAGCTCTGTATATCCTGATCAGTTTTCACAATTTCCAACGAAAGAAAATTACCGATAAAACATTGTTCGCTAGAGGTTACTAGTAACTGATGGGTTTGTTGACTGAATTGCGAGCAGAGTAAACTCTGATTGAATGACATTAAGTGGAGGCTGGTCTGGACTCATACTGGTCACAAACTTAATACGTAAAACTGGTATTGTCAGGCCATGGTATATTTGTCAGTAGTTGAGCTTGCAATAATTCCAGCACAAACATATTTACACAATTCCCTAACATTTGATTGGCCTGTAGCAAGTCTCTGTCCATAATTTATATCCCAATAAACTCCCACACTGAACTACTTTCCGTAACCGTGAGGCGCAGTTAAAATAATTCTTAAGAAAACGGAAAATAAACACATTTTCTTGATGAATTTATTTAAAATGCTGGAATTATAAGGAATGAATGGCCTTTTTGTGGAATTTATCGGGGATATTCGCGGGAATACTGGACGAGGCCTTAAAAAATTACAATTTTCGAAAAAAAAAATTTTTTTTTTTTTTTTTTCGAAAATTGTAATTTTTTATCACTTCGTCCAGTATTCCCGCGACTTTTCCAAGTTTATACCCCGATAAATTTCACAAAAAGGTCATTCATTCCTATAATGAAACTGCAAATACTCAAATTGTGATGCAACTTGTTTCAAGCACAGATTTCATGAACATGACAGTTTTATAAGAGCTCAGATGTAAATACTGAAAACAATCACACATGTTAACCCTTAGAATGCGGGAAACGAAAAGTGTCGTCTGCTGTTGTTTCATATTTTTATCTTTATCATGGTTTGGCAGCATTATAGAATCATTTCCATTGGAAATGATTCTAAACTAATGGAAATGATTCTAAACTGCTATCAAAGCATGTCTTTGAGGAGAAAAATGGAAAATAAAAAATAAACAGCAGACGACAAAATTTAATTCAGCAGTGTTAAAAGTGCAACATTGACCAAATTTACCAACGGGACAAAGACATACCTGTTTCAGCCCCGCCAGACATGCAATGTTCCCAGCACCTAGTGCCTGTATATCACGGAATTCATCAGCGTTCACCTGCAGCAACCGACTGGGCTTCTCAATGATGCGTTGATTGACGTTGAACACATGACTGCCCGACTTTAACTTGCCCCCGTAAAGCCGGACAAACGTGAGCGGGCCGCGATTCTTGTCATGGATGATCTTGAACGCGAGTGCACACAGGTGATTGTTGTAGTAGTCGAGGAACTTGTGTTGGACGTCGGGCGGGCTGGGCAGGTAGTGGATGACCGCGTCCAGCAACTGTTGGATGCCCTTGTTCTTGAGGGCGCTCCCACACAGCACGATCACCGCCTTCTGAGCGAGTGTCACCCGACGCAGCGCGCCCCGCACCGCATCCACCGGGATGTCGTTCACATCCACGTCATTCAACACGTACTCAGCGATCGTCTCATCCAAGTCCGATAACTGGCCGATCATCGAAGTTCGTGCATTCTTACTGGCTTCAATGAGAGCCGGGGAGTCTGATTCGTGAATTGGAATGGCAGTGAATTGCTGACCGTCAGAACTAGTCGTGGCCCAGGTGATTTCCTGCATGGTAACTAAGTCAACGATGCCACGGAAGGTCTGGTATGAGCCTATAGGTAGAGTGACAACTAAAGGCTCAATGTGTAGTTTCTCACGTAGTGACTTTAAGCTCATGTTGAAGTTTGCGTTGTGTTTGTCCATCTTGTTAAGGAAGACAATACGGGGAATACTGAACTTGTTTGCCTGCCGCCACACGGTCAGTGTCTGCGCCTCCACACCTGTTATGTTAATACCAGTAGTTTTAGTTCACATATTTTTAATAATTTTTTTTTTTAAATTTTAATAAATTAGTGAACAATAACTAACTTATTGGTTGCCCCGCCCCATCGCGGGCACATATCTACTAGAATGGAGCGCTGCTCATAAACGTGTTTTCAACAAAGATACTATTACGTGATTGGCGGTATGACACTGAATCGATCATACACATGGTGCGCGTCACAGGAAATTACGTCAACAAGGCGGGCCTGTGGTTCTAAATATAATTGCTGAATTTTGCAAAATTTAATGATTAATTGAATAGATATTGGCAAAAGTGACTAATTGAAACAAAATGCCCTGCTTTCATTAGTCGAGAAACCGAATACGTACGGACTGATAACATTTGTTGTATCAGGCATTGACCTGATACAAACATCTGGGTTACAATGAAGTGAAAACTGACGTTCCATTGGTCGGATGACGTCACATGACGTTAAACCGAATGTCGTCAGTGTAATGACACAATGTAAACAAGTCTGCGTTCTGTCCATAGATAACGATGGCATCTGTGGTCATTTTCGAGCGTATAACATTACCTGATAAATAGAATACCAGGATACTGCCTTTATCAGTTTATCAGACTCGGCTTGGAAACGGTATGAATTCCTACGCATTTCCTCGCCTTGCCTGATAAACTTGATATCAAAACAAGAGTGCCATGATGGCCCTAATTCGTTCACCCGACTCCATGAACACCAGAGGAGAATGTGACATTGAGTTCATGTGTTTTAAAAAATTGTGCTATTTTTAGATGGCGGTCATCTTGGATTAAGCGATGATTCTCATTTTACCAAATCTGAAAATGCTTGACCCAAGGATCTTAACTTACTATGAAGTTTGGCCAGCATCGGCCATGTGGTTCCTTAGAAAATTTGATATATGACATGAACATATTCAGTCAAAAATAAAATTTGACCCCACGGGCCACGCCCATTTTTGACCTCGGGGTCACCATTTTAACAACTTTGAAAGAGCATTCTACATCGATCATTCCTACCAAGTTTCGTCGAAATCCGGCTGGCAGTTTATGAGAAGAAGATTTTTTTAGGAATTTAGATGGCGGGCATCTTGGATTAGCGATGACCTCCATTTTAACAAATCTGAACAGGCTTCACCCATGGACCATAACTTTTAAGTTCGGCTACCATGGGCCAAGCGGTTCATGTGAAGAAGAATTTTGAAATCTCTAATAAAAGAACGACCGTTTGACCTTTCGGCGGCCATCTTGGATGACATAACCATCCGATTTCGACAAAAAATGCACCAGAGTTGATACCTTCGATTTGATATATGACATGACCATATTCGGTCAAAAATAAAATTTGAACCCAATTTGACCCCACGGGCCACGCCCATTTTTGACTCCGGGGTCACCATTTTAACAACTTTGAAAGAGCATTGTACATCAATCATTCCTACCAAGTTTTGTCGAAATCCCGTTGGCGGTTCTTGAGAAGAAGATTTTTTAAGAATTTGTGCTATTTTTAGACGGTGGCCATCTTGGATTACGTAATGACGTCATTTTAACAATTGTGTAATCCCCCTACCTAAGGACATTGACCATGAAGTTTGGTGACTATAGGCCCAATGGTTACCGAGGAGAAGACGTTTGAAAATGTTCACGGACGGACGGACGACGGACGCCGGAAGGACACATTGCGGTAACATTAGCTCACATGAGCTTCGCTCAGGTGAGGTAAAAACACTAGCCTGGTATTCTCCATATATACTTTGAGAACATGTTCAAATTTATGGCTATGACTGGATAAATGGGGCTTACAGGAGTTGTGGCCATTGTCACTTTTGATCAAATAACACACTTTAGTAGCCTGATAACGATCTACATGTATATTGATTTTTAGAAGAATGACGGGTGTTTCATTGATGGAATGGCAAACAGTGCAGATCCTGATCAGACTGTGCGGATGCACAGGCTGACCTGGATCTACACTGGTCGCAAAACTCATAGACCCCATTTCCATATTTATGACTGTGATTGGGTAACAGGTTTATTGTATCTGTGGCCAGTCTAGCTCCCGATACATGAATGATAACTGCTGCTGCAACTCTTCCTCCTGATCCACTTGCACAATGTAACAGTACGAGAAGTATCAAACCATATGTATTCTTCGTTTAATTGGGCAGGGTTAGTGGAATAGACATATATGACTTGACACATCAAACAAGCAGTTATTCAGTTTGTGACCAGCGTAGCCATAGAGCCAGCTGTGCCTAGGCCCTGGTCACTATTGACTGAGAGAAACAGTGATGCATTTAATGGAAACACAAAATCTGTATTTGACTGTACTACATGAACAAAATGTTCTTAGGGCCCCTATAGGTTATTTGAGAAACTTCCAAAAAATAGACGGACGGACGGACAGGGCAAAACCTATATGGAACCACCGAATCTCGGAGGGGCCCTAACAAGGCGATCACTAATGAGTGTCTAACCCAAGAATGTCAAGATCACCCAAATAACACTGGATGGATAGCGATCAACATGACGAAACTATTCATGATGTTTGGTAATGATCCGGCTAACGGACCAGAAGATATGCAACATTTGGATGTACGTCAAAAGTTGTCGACGCCTAAGAGTACGACGATGAAACCTACACCGGAATTGTGACCGCTATGTCTCACTTTCCACAACGTGGTTGAGACAAACATCCAGTTGTGTCATGGCAGACATGTATGTACCTGCGGCAGCATCCAACACAGCGACAGCTCCATCCAGCACGCGCAGGGACCGCTCCACTTCTACCATAAAGTCCACATGACCTGAAACACGACACAAATCACAAATCATCATATCCTGCATTGAGTAGATATCAGAGCTCCAGTTAAGGTGCGTAATTTGACCAACTTGGGGTGAAATTTTGTTATTTCTTCATAAAAAATGGCAAGTTTGGAGTCCTTTAGAATCATCTCATTGAGACGATTCTAAAGCACTCCCAACTTGCCTTTTTTGATGGAGAAATAAGAAATTTACCTCCAAATTACGCACCTTAACTGGAGCTCTGGATATGCACCTCTAGGTCACAATTGATTCAAATCTACTTCAGCTGACATTTTTCATTGAGGCAAACAACGTTATATAACGTTACCGAATAAAATTAGTGTAATGACAAGACGGAAACAAGTCCGCATTTAAAATCAAAGGACTGAAATCTTTCGCAGTACGTGCTTGTGGAGGACACATATACTAAGAATTAATTTGTTGGAAAGTACATTGTAGTCTTAAGAATTGGCACCAGGAGGGATGCGGAACTTTGCGGAACAGATGTATTGCGGCTTGTCAGTAGTTGAGACAGCAACTATTCAAATGGTCAGCTACATACAAGTTTCACTTGCTCAATAATTTCCCGACTATATATACTCACAGGATATGTTGCTTTGTCATATGTTACTATACACTAGTTCTGAAATATATATGCATTACCATAGTAACCATGGTAACCAATATTGGAAAACACAAAAATAGTATTTGTTGAAAAGGTGTTTACTT
This sequence comes from Conchocele bisecta, assembly GCA_029237695.1. Lineage (NCBI taxonomy): Eukaryota > Metazoa > Mollusca > Bivalvia > Lucinida > Thyasiridae > Conchocele > Conchocele bisecta. The sequence continues at coordinate 62,094,206 of CM055269.1, forward strand.
TTTGAAAATCAATGCAATACACCCGAGTTCTGTTACCATCTTGCAATACACTTAACATGTGAACGTTTAATACTATTGGTTGTCATGGCAACCATTTTAATATTTCACACACAAAATCACCTTGACCTTGGACATGAAGGCCACATGGGTGTGGTACATGTATGGAATGAAAATATGGATGATGATAAGGAAGTATGAAGTTTGAAGTCAATCTGACTTACGGTTGCAGAAAACTTTAAGGCAAATCGTACGGATGCAAATGTCTAAGCAATTTGACCTTGACCTTGGAAATGAAGGCCGCATGAGTGTGGTATGGAATGAAAATATGGTTGATGATAAGGAAGTATATTAAGTTTGAGGTCCATCCGACTTTCAGTCACAGAGATATCTTATCTATAGTTTTGTATACACAGTTTAAACTTTATATATTTTACAAGTACAAACAAGAGCGAGCAGTCATGCATGGAAAACAACAGGTGACATATGTCATCAGTCCCTTTTTTCCTGTCACAGTCATAGCTCAGGAACTATGTCTCCTAAATTTAAAATTCATATCATTTTCCAATTCAAATAGGAATCCTCAGCGATTTGTAACCCGGAGGATATAACAAAAACGTTCTACTTTCACTTTCATTTCAGCTACACATTTATTTAAATTCATAATACAAATAATCTACAGATAATTATTATCCTTATTCAAACTCAAGACAACGTTTCCTTTGTGAAGTGTATCGTACTGTATATGCTGTGTAACGTCAAGTCGCAAGACTGTCAGCAGCATATGCGCTAACACACACGACGTGTAATTATCAAAACAATTGCTAGCACCTCTTTGGAAAGTTTGGATTTCCGCACGAACAGTTTTACTAAATTCATTATAGATTAGTTGATTTTTTAAGTAAAATGGACACTGATTAATAATATCGATGGCTCAAGATGATTAAAACAGTATGTAACTGTCAAAAAACAATGTTTCTGCTTTAAATCATCATCATTTCGCTGTCCAATGTCGGATTTTATCGAGCCATTGACCTATGTAAAGTTCAGAATGTAAGCTTTAATCTGATTGGTCATTCAAGAAAAAAGTCACAGGGAAATCCCGCCCCCTACTATATCATTGCACAAAATATCATCATACTTACAATAACACACATATAGCACAAAAAAGCAAACAACACATGTATTAAGCTGAAACGGTAAGATAGCTCGCTGTTTTACTGTTGTTGAACTACTTTTTTATGGCGTAGTACCGCATGTTTTTCTAAAGTTAAACCCGCAAACAATGACACTGCGACCGCCACTTAACTCATTAGCATATCTGCAATGACGGAGAATTTTCATATAGTTACTAAATCCGAGCTAATAGCTAGGATAAAAAAAAAACACACACACATATTATATTTGCTCATTCTGATGAATAGAATACCAGGCTAGTATCATTTGTCATCAAGTTTATCAGGCTCAACTTGGAAACGGTAGCCATGGCCAACTAGATTGGTCAGTAAGCGAGGCTTATGGAATACCCCCCGCGTGGGCCCAGGTACCCCTAAAATATGTAAAAATTTCCAAGTGTGTGGGCTTGTGACCTTGACGGCATGAACATGAATTTGTCACAGGGTGGTAGAGGTCCATTGGAGCAATGAGTGTGTGAAATGTGAAGCAGATCCGAGCAAGGAAACAGAAGTTATAACCGATTTCTCTGATGTTAAGTTTTGTAAAGAGACTACCGTATAACCTCAAATTACCAAGGACCGCCAATTTCAAACACAAATAAGGATTTAGGATTATTTGTGTTTGAAATTGGCGGTCATTGGTAAAAAAAAAAAAATATATTTTATTTAGGGGGGGGGGAGGGTGGGGGGCGTTTATTAGGAGTATTAGGAGGGGGGGGGGCGTTAATTCGAGGTTATACGGTATGTATGTGACGTTGACATCGAGATCAGCGGGGATTTGTCACAGCATATGAAATGTTAAGAATTTTCAATGAAAGAAATAGAAGTTATAACATATTTCTCTGATGTTAAGTTTTGTAAAGAGACTAAGTATGTGACCTTGACCTTGGGATCAGCGGGGGTTGGACAGTCGTAGATTTGTCACAGCATGATAGTACAACCTTAGAGGAATGCACAAGTGAAATAATAAGAATTTTCAATGAAGGAAATAGAAGTTATAACTTATTTCTCTGATGTTAAGTTTTGTAAAGAGACTAAGTATTTGACATTGGGATCAGCAGGGGTTGGACAGTCATGGATTTGGCACAGCATGGTATTAGAGCCTTACAGAAATGCATGTGTGAAATATTAAGAATTTTAGATGAAGGAAATAGAAGTTAGAACAATATTTCTCTGATGTTAAGTTTTGTAAAGAGACTAAGTATTTGACCTTGACCTTGGGATCAGCGGGGGTTGGACGGTCGTGGATTTGGCACAGCATGGTAGTAGAGCCTTACAGGAATGCATGTGTGAAATATTAAGCATTTTAGATGAAGGAAATAGAAGTTATAACAATATTTCTCTGATGTTAAGTTTACGGACGCACGGACGGACGTTCTTACATTACTATACTTATGTGGCTTATCACATGTTAAATATTAGCCACATAAAACGATTTTTAGCCACATAAAAGGATTTTTTAGGTGGCTAATTGTAACCAACCCTATCCTTTACCAAGTCCATAACCCTGTGGGGCTAGCCACATAAGTACCCTAATGTGTGCCCGGACGGACGGACGGACGGACGGACGTGACTCCAGTATACCCCCCCACAACTCGTTGCGGGGGGTATAATAAACACTTGCCTGGTATTCAGCCTATAGCTGGCTTTAACCGAATAATTTTGTTTTGCCGAGGCATTTGACCTTGACCTTGGGCACAGGGGCCGCATGAGTGGGACACAGCATGAATATATGGATGATGACTAATAAGCATATTAAGTTTCAAGTCAATGGGACTTAGTACTGCAGAGATATAAGGTATTTAAAAACTTTAACGCAGATTACGGACGGACGGACGTTCTTACAGTACTATACTTATGTAGTTTATCACATGTTAAATATTAGCCACATAAAACGATTTTTAGCCACATAAAAGGATTTTTAGGTGGCTAATTGTAACCAACCCTATCCTTTACTAAGTCCATAACCCTGTGGGGCTAGCCACATAAGTACCCTAATGTGTACCCGGACGGACGGACGGACGGACGGACGGACGGACGGACTAACATTTTGGGTTTATATATGGGCTATTTGTTCTTTATAAGATCAAAGGAATAGCCCCTAAACTACAATAGGTTTAGGGGCTAACGGAATAAATCTATTGTATTCTATTGTCTTAGGCTCCTCCCCCTAGCCCCTAAACCCCCAATGTTAGCCCGGACGGATGGACGGACGGACGGACAGCGGACACCATTGTGATCATTATGTCTCGCTTTCCGCAAGCAGGCTCGACAAAAATTAAATATTTAAAATACATGTATTTCATACCGGTAAATGTATTCCGCCTCAGCTTTAGATTTTATTCCGTCAACACAGTGCGTATGTGCCGTGAAACACGGTGCCGTGAAACATTTTTGATATCCAGTCAACACTATTTTTGCATTTTACAGCCATTTGTAGGTGTTGACGGGATAAATAGAATAGTAGGTTAGTGCCGTGAATGGGAAAAAATATCTGGCGCGGCACGGAAACGGGATGTGCTCGGCAGAGCCTCGCCCATCCCGTTTCCTGAGCCTTGCCAGATATTTTTTCCCATTCACGGCACTAACCTACTATTCTCTATACAGTCACCCAATAAGACACCTATGTAAAGTGTTCACTGCTTCAAAACAGTCAATGTAATCGCTTGTTCGTTCTTCTTATAAAACATTGGTCAAGTAGATGTACAGGACTTATATTCCAGACACATCTATACACATGTCCTACACTTCGGGTTTGTGTTATGTTTCCACACACAATTGAATGTCAAATTCTAACATAATTATAATGGAATATGCTTTTCAAGCCAAGAGAAACGATAAGCATATAATTTCCAGGAATAGTGAGACAAAACAGTGGCAATAATAAATCACAGTGAGACCCATTACTAGTAATTTTGGAAATTGACTCCGAAATCTGACTAGATAGCTTGGATATGATCTAACTAAGAAAACAAAAGTTAAATTTTAAAAATCGGTCCAGTATTTCTAAAATTCAAAAAAATTTCCCCATGTTAAATCCCCATAGACATCTTCACTCCGTGAAGATGTCTATGGGGATTTAATGTCTATGGGGATTTAACATGGGGAAATTGTTTTTCGTAATAAAATCAATATTTGACCAAATTTCACGAAATAAAAAGATACTAGAGTAGCTCATGGTGGTTTCGTATGCACTTATATGTCAAGAGCTAAACTCTTCAAAAATCATCTAATTGAAGGTCATTGAATAATTTTTGGTTGGTGACACATTTGCCACTGACGGCGAAATAGGTCAAATGGCCACGCCCCTTTTTGAGTAAAGTACTATCACCCGCCATTACTGTATCTCCAGAACCGTTGGACCTAGAAGGTTGTGTGACCACTCAAAATGTTCGGAATGGCCACATTATAGGGGGTCAGTAATACATTTTTATGTCTAAAAGTCAATGGTTTTTAAGATATTTGCTAAAAACTGATTTCAACATGTTAATGACGGACTTCAATTATTCATAATTGTTCCTTTAGTATACTGTTACTGCGTAGTTTTGTGAACTTTTCATATAGATTTTGGAAACTTGGTATTTTTTACTTCCTTATATCATACGGGATCCAAAACAAGTTGTTTCCAATTTTTTCATTCATGGATATTGGCAAAATCCAAGATGGCCGCCGTACGGTGCTCAAAATCTTGAAATCGTCATATATTTGGCAATGGATAACATATATACTCAACCAAACTGTCTTTTTGTATATTTTCAAGGACTAGGGACCGATTTTAAGCATCAATCATGCGAAAAACTGTATAAAAATCCAAGATGGCCGCCAAGATGGTCACCAAAACGCTGGAAAATGATATAACTTATAACTTTACCACTTGGAAAGAGAAAGTTGGCTGATGTGCTGCCCTGCCAAGTCATTGAGAAGTCACACCTGGTCAAAGGCACTGGTGATATACCAGAGTCATGTTCAACATCACCATACAATGATACTCGAAAACACAGTATTGATGATGATCACTTCCTTTGGTGCATGGCTAGACAGAAGTACACAGATCGCGAGGAGGGATCTTTTCCTAGCTTCACAGCAACAATGAGTGGGCTCCAGGATCAACTGAAATTTGATATTACGAAGACGTCATTTGTACCCATCCTTCCATATGTCGCGACGGAAATGGACACAATATTCACATCCATGCTCAACTTTCAAGATGTCTTGAAGCAAAAGAATGCCATGTCGGGGGCATTATGGTCTGATGAAGGGGTGTATGCAATCGCAAAAGAAATCCAGCTGTTGAAGCCCGAACAGTTTGGTGACATCTTCCTTGGAATGGGACCATTTCACATGGAGAAGATTGTAATCGCTTGCCTTGGAAAGTTTCTAGGCTGTATCGGTATTGATCTGGCTTTGATTGAGACTGAAGCCTTTGGGAAGCTTGTTGTAGAGAATAGTGTCATGACAGGAGGTCACTACTGTAAAGGCAAGGAAGCAATGAGTCTGGTATCAGAGGTGATGACAGTTCTTATGTTTGAGGAGTTTCAGACTGACCGAGGCAGAACTGATTGTGAATTAGAGAATCAAATAGAGACCATGAAAACTAAGATGCAGCAGGCTTTAGATGTTGACCATACAGAATTCAGGAAGATTTGGGAAGAAAGCAAGCTCTTACATGTGGAATTGAAGAAGTCTTTCACAGAATGGAAAGAAACATCGGGCAATGAAAATGTGAGGTACTGGAGCTTGTTTCTGGATGAGCTGTATCCTATCCTGAGGGATCTTACACACTCTATTCGACAAGGCGATTGGCATCTTTTCATTTCAGCTGTGTGTAGGTGCATGCCTTTGTTCTTCGGGTTTGGCCGGACAAACTATAGCAGATGGGGTACCCTGTTCCTTGAAGATTGCCTTGACATACAAAGGAAGTTCCCGGGTATCTACATATGTTTTATAGATGGTGGATGGGTGATGTACCACACTCTCCGACAGGGCAGTGCAGTAGGCTTTGACATGGCACTCGAAAAGTGTTACAATAAACCCGCTAAGGTTGCAGGAGGTATCATTGGGATGACAAGACAGAAAGAGGCAGTAGCCTTATGGAATCTCTTAAAGCATGAGAAAGATCTTCATGTGGCACAGCTGCTCGAATGGTGTAACATGGGCGACAAAGACGACAGTGAACTGAACCTACACCATGAGTTCAATCCAAGTTCTACGAAGATTGGCCATGAACGCGCAAGGACACTTTTGGATTACATAAAATCCATCAAAAATCCATTCAGCACTGGGATCAGACTTCACAACATGTCTACTGGAGCTGATATACCCCAGGAGGTTGTTGACGGATTACTTGAATGTATGGTAACTGATGAGAAGAGTTATCAAGAGTTTGTTGAGACCAGATTTCGGAATAAGGAGAAACACCTACATGACACAATACCTACTAACCGCAAGACTGTTTTCGTGAAGCATGCTTCTACACCGTCCACAGCAAAGAAATCGATGGCAAAAAAAGATGCTGCAGAAACGATTAGGTACATTGATTATGCCAGAGAAAGAGGGTACAGCATGCTAGAGCTCCTGAAGTATGAATTGACCAGCACATCACAGTTCCTCACCACTGAATGTAAAGATGGCATCATATTGAAGAAGCCTGATAAAGCCACCTTATCGAGAGAACTAGTCAATCAACTTCCTGAGGAGAAAAGGAATGTCAAATGTGATGCTCAGATGACAATAGTGGACTTCATGGCACTTGTGCGAAAACTACCAATGAAAAAGATGGGCCTTGACACACTTGGGCAATTGGCTGAGAGTCTTTCCAACAGCATTCTTGCTAAAGGTTCTGAGTCCATAAGAATAGACGTTATTTTTTATGTTTATCAAAAATCATCAATCAAGCAAATGGAACGTTCACAGAGAAGTTCTTCTGAAGAAATCACTATCACCATTAGGTCTGACAATCAGAAACTCCCTGTCGATCTTGATATGTTCTGGAGCTCAATGTTGAACAAAGTAAGGTTGCAGGAGTATGTCTTCAAGTGGATGCTGCAGAATGTTGTGTCAGAAAAAGGAAATTATCTTTGGAGGAGTATATGGGGGTGAATGTAGGAAACTGTTAGCTGGCACGGAAACACAGATCGCAGAGCTCTCAAGCAACCAAGAAGAAGCCGATGACAGAATCATGTTCCATATTAATGATGGTATTGTGAAACACGGGGTTCAATCAGTCATGGTTGACTCACCTGACACAGATGTCTTTGTCAGCCTCATCTTCCACTTCAAAACAACCTGGCAACTACAAAAGCTGTTTGTAAAGCTTGGTAACCGGAAAAACAAAAAAAATCTACCAGTCCACCTGTTAGTTGATCAACTGGACAACAATTTGGTGTCGTGTCTCCCAGCCATTCATGCACTTAGCGGGTGTGACAGTACCAGCAAGGTGGGTCCAAAACTGTCTGGCATGAAAGCATCCATGGATCTCTCCCAACTGGAAGGGTTCGGTGTAGAGGAACTGTCACCACAGATGATAAGTAATGCTGAAAGATTCCTTGTGTCTGGATTAAAGACTGTTCCACATTCGATGAGTATCGTTGGGAGCAGTACCACAACTCCAAGAAAGAGCTCGACTTCAACCAGCTTGTGTGTTGTTCTTCAACGCTACGAGAACACATAAAGCGAGCATATCTGCAGTGTAAGATGTGGTTACAAGCTCCAACTCCTGCAGTCACCAAACCAGATCCATGCCAGTATGGTTATAAAGCAACAGATGTCGGAATCACACCTGTGATACTGCCAGTACCGTGCAGGCCCGATGACCTGCCCCCTCCATGCAAATGCCCAACATCATGTATGAGTATCAAGACATGCACTTGCAGAGCAATGAACATTAAATGTATGGTGTTTTGTGGCTGTAGTAAAGGCAAAAAGTGTAGAAATCCACATAATTAAACTCTTACATATGGACAATGTGCAAAATTACAACAGGTAATATAATAAAGGGTCAGAACTGTAGTGTGTACCATGCTGAAACCTATGTGGGCGCGCCAAGATCACCTTCATACATCAATTCGATCATAAGTTATATCATTTTCCAGCGTTTTGGTGACCATCTTGGCGGCCATCTCGGATTTGTATACAGTTGTTCGCATAATTATACCCACTTTTTTTGTAAAAAAAAACGGGTATATTGTTTTCGTCACGGGTGTCCGTCCGTCCGTACGTCCGTACGTCCGTCCGTCACGTTTCTTGTAACTCGAAAAACTTTTTCACCTTCATACCTACGCGCCTGATATTTGGTATGTAGCTTCGTTATCATGTGCAGATGCGCAAAGTGAATTCGGATTTTTGATCCGACCCTCCATCATGGATTATCTCCCCCTTTCGGACTCAGAATTTCCCTATTTTTCATTGTAAGTCGAAAAACTTTCTCACCTTAATACCTACATTTCTGATATTTGATATTTAGCTTCGTTATGATGTGCAAAGTGAATTCCGATTTTTGATCGGACCTTCCATCATGGATTATCTCCCCCTTTCGGACTTAGAATTTCACTATTTTTCCTCGTAGGTCGAAAAACTTTTTCACCTTAATACCTACGCGTCTGATATTTGGTTCGTAGCTTCGTTTTGATGTGCTGATGCGTAAAGTGAATTCGGATTTTTTATCCGACCCTCCATCATGGATTACCTCCCCCTTTCGGACTTAGCATTTGGGGAAAGTGGGTATATTGCGATGGCGCGCCATCGACTTTTTCTAGTTGGTGCTTAAAATCGGTCCCTATTCCTCGAAAATATACAAAAAGACAGTTTGTTTGAGTATATATGTTATCTATTGCCAAATATATGACGATTTCAAGATTTTGAGCACCATACGGCGGCCATCTTGGATTTTGCCAATATCCATGAATGAAAAAATTGGAAACAACTTGTTTTGGGTCCCATATGATATAAGGAAGTAAAAAATACCAAGTTTCCAAAATCTATATGAGAAGTTCACAAAACTACGCAGTAACAGTATACTACAGGAACAATTATGAATAATTGAAGTCCGTCATTAACATGTTGAAATCAGTTTTTGGCAAATATCTTAAAAACCATTGACTTTTGGACTTAAAAATGTATTACTGACCCCCCATAATGTGGGCATTCCGAACATTTTGAGTGGTCACACGACCTTCTAGGTCCAACAGTTCTGGAGATACAGTAATGGCGGGTGGTAGTACTTTACTCAAAAAGGGGCGTGGCCATTTGACCTATTTCGCCGTCAGTGGCAAATGTGTCACCAATCAAAAAATATTCAATGACCTTCAATTAGATGATTTTTGAAGAGTTTAGCTCTTGACATATAAGTGCATACGAAACCACCATGAGCTACTAGAGTAAGAAGGCTCATCCTTAAATTTTCCTTTAATTTAATATTATCAAAAAAAATATTGTTTTTGAATTGTCTATATAGCCTTAACATTTGGGCAGGTTTCGTGAAACAGACAGTAGTATGTCATTGTCATCCAGTTTAGAGAGGTTCTACAGTAGCCATACCTGGTGTATCAATGAGGTTCAACTTGTGGTGGTTCCACTGGAGTGTGACGGCAGCGGCCGTGATTGTGATGCCACGCTCCCGTTCCTGTGCCATGTAGTCTGTAACTGTGTCACCATCATCCACATTGCCTAGAAAAAGCAGATAGTCCAGGTATTTTTTTTTCACGGAAACAATACGATAGTGTCTTATTTCTCACCAAAAGTACCGGTATATGATGCTACACGTACCAGTCTGTTGAACCATCTCATTCATTCATTCAGAAATAAAGAAAAAGTGAATGGGTTTAACGTCCCAGCAACAGCTAAGGTCATATAGAGACGGGATCACAGTTTAAAGTCTCATCCGACAGACCAGTGCGATGGAAATACTATAAAAGTATTATTTGATGAGGTGAGGTTTGAACCCACAACCTCCGGATTGGAAGTCGGGTGTTCTAACCCCTATGCCACAACCCAGAAATAACGAAAATAGAATAAAACTGTTAGTAAATTTGACCGGTGGATCAGTATAGAACATTAAATGGGTAATTACCAGTATTTTTGTAACAATCTACATTGCTCCAGATAATTTTTGTGTCTAAAGCGTACTATACCACCTGATTTCAAAATCATTGCGTATTTAACTTTCACAAATTGGTTTTTGATTTTCTTCATTACCAAATAGGGAACACATGATAAAAAAAAGAGTGCCGCAAGTCACAAAATACGCCCGTCGAATATGGGCCAGACAGCGAAGATGCAGAAATGTGAAGCTGTCACCAAGGCAAGAAACATTAATGAGAATTTGAAAGTCTATAGCATTATTTCTTCATCTCCTTGTGCTAAACATGTACCGGTATACTAATTTAGGCAGAGATAGAAAAGTAGAGTGTAAAGTAAAAATGATAGGGAATTGGATACAATAATGTAGAAAAAATGGCTAAGTTAAAAAGGTGATATTTTTGTTAAAAAATATTTTTTTGGCATAAAAACACTAAGGTGCACATCTTCAATATGTGTAGAAGACGTGTGTATAGTTTCAGAACGATCGACTGAACGTTTTCGGAGGAGTTGTGTACACAAACTCTGTACCGTATATAGAATTGTATAGAAAAATGTAGAAAAAATGGCTAAGTTAAAAAGGTGATATTTTTGTTAAAACACGCTGGCCTTCGCAAATTGCGCCAAATGCGCTAATAAATTGAATGTGGCACAAGAAAACAAAATTTGGCGAAAGTAATGGCGGTAAAAACTAGATGGCCGCGGCCTGCATGTCGCGCCTTGTGGCGAGGCATGGACACTAAAAAAATATATATAGTATAACAAAAAACTTTAACCAAAAAACTTAACCAAAAACTTCAAAGCAATTTGACCTTGACATTGGGCACAGGGGCCGCACGGGAGGGGGGTAGAATGAAAATATAGATGATGATAAACACCCATGTTAAGTTTCAAGGTAATGGGCAAAGCAGTTGCAGAGATATAGTATAACGAAAAACTTTAACGAAAAACTTTAACCAAAAAACTTAACCAAAAAACTTAACCAAAAACTTTAACCAAAGAACTTAACCAAAAACTTTAACCAAAAAACTTAACCAAACAACTTAACCAAAAACTTTAACCGGACACACGTACGTACGTACGACTATATCGCGCTTTCCGTAAGCGGGCGCGACAAAAATGGCTAAGTTAAAAAGGCGATATTTTTGTTACAAAAATATTTTTTCGCCATAAAAACACCAAGGTGCACATCTTCAATATGTGTAGAAGACGTGTGTATAGTTTCAGAACGATCGACTGAACGTTTTCGGAGGAGTTGTGTACACAAACTCTGTACCGTATATAGAATTGTATAGAAAACTGTAGAAAAAATGGCTAAATTAAAAAGGTGATATTTTTGTTAAAAAATATTTTTTCGACATAAAAACACGAAGGTGCACATCTTCAATATGTGTAGAAGACGTGTGTATAATTTCAGAACGATCGACTGAACGGTTTCAGAGGAGTTGTGTACACAAACTCTGTACCGTATATAGAATTGTATAGAAAAATGTAGAAAAAATGGCTAAGTTAAAAAGGTGATATTTTTGTTAAAAAATATTTTTTCGCCATAAAAACACCAAGGTGCACATCTTCAATATGTGTAGAAGATGTGTGCATAGTTTGAAATCGATCGACTGATAGGTTTCGGAGGAGTTGTGTACACGAACTCTGTACCGTATATAGAAATGTATAGAAAAATGAAGAAAAAATGGCTAAGTTAAAAAGCGATATTTTTGTTAAAAAATATTTTTTCGCCATAAAAACACCAAGGTGCACATCTTCAATATGTGTAGAAGACGTGTGTATAGTTTCAGATCGATCGATTGAACTGTTTCGGAGGAGTTGTGTACACGAACTATGCGTTTTTACTTCAGCCGCCCGCCCACCCGCCCGCCGTGCGGTAAAACATAATACGTACCGTTTTTTTAAAACGGTCGTATAACAATATAACAAATGTAAACATTCACTTATTTGAGTTGCAACAAGAGTTGTCAGAAGACAACGAAGCTCGCCTGTTGGCAGCCTTCATTCAAACTTGTCACAGTTGTATAAAAAACATGAATATTATATAACTTGACCTTGGGATAAGGGGTGTGCGGTGGACCTTGACATTGAGGTCAGTGGTGGAAGGTGGGTCGTGGATTTTGATATAGCATGATATAGCATATTAAGATGAATGCATGTATGAAATATCAATGCGCTCCCTGAAAAGAGAAGGAAAACAAAATTTAACCCAGCATTAAGTTTATGAACACACTAAGTTGGTTATTTTCTATAACATGATAGCTATTCACATGAGGAATGCATGTATAAATGTGCTAAGTTTGTGACCTTGGCCTTGGCGAAAGGGGTGGGGGGGTGGGTCATGGATTTGCTGTAGCACAATAGAGTATCATCAGATGAATGCATGTATGAAATATGAAGGTGTTCCCTGTAAAGAAACAGAAGTTATAAAAATACATTTACTCACAACGTTAAGTTTATGATGTTGATCTTGGGGAAAGGGGTGGGGTGGGTCATGGATTTGCTGTAGCACAATAGAGGATCATCAGATGAATGCATGTATGAAATATCAAAGCGTTCAAAGTGTAAAGAAACGGACGTTACACAACATTTACCCCAATGTAAAGTTTATGAACATGCTAAGTTTGTGACCTTGACCTTGGGGTAAGGGTTAGGTGGTGGGTTGTGGATTTGCTACAGCATGATAGAGGGTCATCTGAGAAATGTATGTATGAAATATCAAGGCATTCCATCAAAAGAAACAGTTGTTATCAGACATTTACCCCAACGTTAAATTTATGAATGTGTCATGTTTGTGACCTTGACCTTGGGGTAAGGGGTGGGCGGTGGGTCATGGAATTGCTATAGCACGATAGAGTATCATCAGATGAATGCATGTATGAAATATCAAGGCGTTCCATGAAAGGAAACAGATGTTATAAGACATTTACCCCAACGTTAAGTTTATGAATGTGCTAAGTTTGTGACCGTGACCTTGGGGAAAGGGGTGGGGGTTGATCATGGATTAGCTATAGCACGATAGAGTATCATCAGATGAATGCATGTATGAAATATCAAGGTGTTCAATGTGTAAAGAAACAGAAGTTACACAACATTAACCCCAACATTAAGTTTATGAACATGCTAAGTTTGTGACCTTGACTTTTGGGTAAGGGTTGGGTGGTGGGTTGTCGATTTGCTACAGCATGACAGAGGGTCATCTGAGGAATGTATGAAATAGCAAGGCGTTCCATGAAAGGAAACAGACATTTACCCCAACGTTAAGTTTATGAATGTACTAAGTTTGTGACCTTGACCTTGGGGTAAGGGTTGGGCGGTGGGTCATGGATTTGCTATAGCATGATAGAGTGTCATCAGATGAATACATATTTGAAATATCAAGGCGTTCCATGAAAGGAAACATGTTATAATACATTTACCCCAACATTAAGTTTATGAATGTGCTAAGATTGTGACCTTGACCTTGTGGAAAGGGGTGGCCGGTGAGTCATGAATCATCAAATGAATGCATGTATGAAATATGAAGGCGTTCCCTGTAAATAAACAGAAGTTACACAACATTTACCCCAACGTTAAGTTTATGAACATGCTAAGTTTGTGACCTTGACCTTGGGGTAACGATTGGGTGGGTGGTGGGTCATGGATTTTCTATAGCATGATAGAATATCATCAGATGAATGCATGTATGAAATATCAAGGCGTTCCATGAAAGGAAACAGAAGTTACAAGACATTTACCCAACGTTAAGTTTGTGGACGATGCCGACGACGCCGGGGGTTAAGTTTATGAATGTGCTAAGTTTGTGACCTTGACCTTGGAGTAAGGGTTGGGTGGTAGGTCATGCATTTGCTACAGCATGATAGAGGGTCATCTGAGGAATACATGTATGAAATAACAAGGTGTTCCGTAAAATATGCCAATACGCATCTTATCTGGAGCTCTGAATCTAACAAAACCAGCGAATCCAGCAAACAAAGCAGTTGGTTGTCACACTATTTCAGTGTACAAGGTAATTGGAATCGACAGATTTATGTACTTCAGGTGAGTTATTTGTGTAAATGAAAATAATACGGGCACAGCCCTGACTATAGGTTACATGCATGCATAAATTCAGCATGTTCAGATTTCCCGTACTTTTTTTGCAATACCATGAGTAAATATTGCTTGTCATTAGTGGTTGTTGTTGTTGTAGACGAGAAAGGATGAACACGCATGCATAAATTCAGCATGTTCAGATTTCCCGTACTTTTTTTGCAATACCATGAGTAAATCTTGCTTGTCATTAGTGGTTGTTGTTGTTGTAGACGAGAAAGGATGAAAACAGCAACAGATGTCAAAGTCAATTATCACCTAGTTACATGGGTTAGGTTGCCGTACGTGGCGGTCATACTGCAAATACATTTCGTTTGATTGGTCAGCTTGACAGGCAGGCCCAATGTGGGCCCATTTTGTCTTTAAAACGCATCAACATTGCTCAAATCAAAATGCCGGTGGGTTGAGTCAAAGTATAAAAAAAAAAAAAAAATCATCTCCGATAGCTAGTCATAGTGACTGCAAATAATCTAATTAAGAACACAAAAGTTAAATTTTGAAAATCGGTCCAGAATTGGCCACGTTATTAACAAAGTTCTACTTGTTTATATCGGAGTGACGGACTGACATCAGGCAATATTTGTAAAGTCACAACGTCACACCTTTTGGCACCATATTCTACGACATTATACATGTACCAATGCATTTATATAAGATATTACTAAGTTCTAGAGAAATATAAATAAACTGCTGGGTTGAAAAATACATCATTGTGATTGTAAACAGTCAACATGGTTAATTACTTATAAAATATATGTATATTTATTACGCCTCAGAGAGTTCATCAAATTATGACAAGCAGATTGACTTTGGTGGAATGGCGAAACCTGTAGCCTATTTCACAAATGCAATCTCAGTAGCCTATTTCATCAACATTGCAAAGTATACTTTAGTAGTAAAGTATACTTTGAGGGAGAAATTTTCAATTTTATGATAAATTGATTAATTTTTATTATACTGAATTTATTACATTATCACAGCCAATTTGGCTGTGATAATGTAATAAATTCAGTATAATAATTCTGCATACTTTTAATCATGAAATATATGCATTTGTTAGTTCTATTTGAAATAATGCATTTCAGGAAAAATAAATGATTACTCCCTCAAAGTATACTTTTCTAGTAAAGTATGCTTTGCAATGTAAATGAAATAGGCTACAGAACATGTACATGCTGAAATTATACAAGCCATTCCATCGCAAAATTAGTAGCTATTAGTAGTGACGTAATTGTGGATAATCTGATACATGTTCTTAGATGCTGTGCCCCAATATGGGTACCACCTATTACATATTATAGGTCCTAGGACTAGAAACAACCCTCATTGTAATTAACCTGTTATGGTTGTTATAATACCATTTTGATCAATGATTCGTTACACTTGTTACATCCTAACATGGGAAATTGCATTTATCGACTATAGGTTACACACACGTATAAGATCACTGTCAGCATGTTCAGATTTCCCATAGGTTTTCGCAATACCATAAAGTAAATCTTGCCTGTCATTATTTGTTGTTGTAGACATGAAAGGACGAGAAACCACAGCTTGTGTCAAAGTCAATTATCACATCAGTGATCCAGATTAGTTTTGTATCTAAATGTATTATTGATTTTCTTCCTTATTAAATACATTGTAGGGAACAAATGATAAAAAAATAAAACAAATTTATAAAAATTCACTTTATTTGAGCTGCAAATACCAAACACTGTTTGCTTTTTGCAGCTAAACTAACTAAATTTTTGACTTTATTACAGCATTTTCGCTACTCAATTTGAAAATCAATGTGTATTTTCACATTGCTGTGAGTATTTTCAAAATACTATTTTGTACTCCACTTTTGATAACCAATGCGTATTCAGCTAAAATAAGTGCGTAAAATACGGCAATACGCACCTTATCTATAGCACTGTCACATCGGTCACTACGCGGTGATCATATATCAGATAAATTTCTCGCGTTTTGGTTGGTCAGTTGGTCAGGTAATATAGATGAATAGTCTCTGTCAAGCATATAGACATGGCTCAAATCAAAATACCGGAGGCTTGAGGTAAAAAATTTGAAATCATCTCCTCTCCGAAATCTAGCCATAGTGACTGGAAATGATCTAACTAAGAAAAGAAAAGTTAGAATTCGAAAATCGGTTTAGAATTTACAAACTTTTTAACAAATTTATACTTGCCTACGTCGGGCTGACTTGCCTACGTCGGGTGATATTTGTAACGTCATGATATAGCAGCGTTTGACGCCATATTTCTACGACGTTATAGTATCATTCACAGGTTTCTAGCGTGACTTGGATGGTCAATTATCATTCTACATACGTGAAACCCCTTTCTAAATCATGTACAAAATAATTTAAATGTAATGGTGTGTAATGGTTATAGTACTTATCAAGGTATTGAACTGGCATTTGCCACCATTGTACGAAGATTGCATCATGGCTGACTCGCCGAAACAACGTGTTACAGCGTGTCAAAACCACTGTTTGGGTGGGTTTTCGGTAGATTTTACAGTTGCTAAAGTAAATACATTACTAAATACATTAACATAAATCTCAAAGAATACGAATGTAAACTGTACCAAAACGCTTCACACTCACCTAAATTTGCTGATTAAAATCAAAGACAATCACTTCCTGATTCTCAATAAATATTAGCCGCCATCTTTGAAAATATTGAATCGCGCGACACGTAGTGATTTGGTTGGCTAATGGAGACCAACGTCATTCTTATATAGGCGAGTATGCGTATTACGCGATTTTCGTACAACAGTAGCGAATGCCAGTTTTCTACCTTCTAACATGTATATAGTTTATACACCAGTCGCATTTTGATTGTTTAGTATATTGTTTAGAAAGGCGTTTCATGTAGATACAAACAATAATTGACCATCCAAGACACGCTAGAAACACCTGTGGTCTAATTTAAATAATGCTGTGCCCCAATATAGGTACCACCTATTACATGTCATATTACACTTGTCTTGACTTGATACACCATCACACAGAAATAAAATGGGACCACTGCAAATTGCCGAAAGCACCACATGCAGTAATGTGTGAAGAAAAATCAGTAAACACATTTAATAGTCATGAAGGACCTCAAGTATGTCATTCAAAGTGAATGTCTCTCTAAACACCATACACTGCATGTTACCTAAATGATGTGAAAACCCTGCATAATACAACATTCTTTCCGTTGTTGTTGTCTTCCCAGCATCAATATGTGCCATTATCCCAATGTTTCGTATATGGTTGACATCGTCTGGTGTCACAAAAGGTTTCCCAGTTGCGGCATAACTTTGAAATTGAACTGTTCTTCTGTAACATTTTTGGCATATTTTCAACTTGAAACATCCATGCAGATGCTTTATTCGGTGAAGTTTTAGCCACATTGTGATGCAAAATAACTATTTAAACTATAGCTAAATCCATATGACAATGTTGTAAATCAGATACAGCAGTAGTTATCGTTGTGGTCCTCAAAACAACATGTTTTAAAAATAATATTGATGCCGATTTCTGTTGTTGTTGTTGCTATTGTTGTTGTTGTATGTCATGAATTTCAGCCGTTAATTTTTTGTATCAACCTTTTACAGCCACAAGACTACAATACCGTCATGGCATAACACACATCGGTTTACATATAACTGGTCTGAAATTCCAAATCCCCTCCCGTCCCCACATACCAACCCACCAAAAAAATGTAATTGCTGTGTATACACGGTTGTCCTTTTAGCACAATTGGCCAATGCTGCCCAGGTTCGACCACACATCTGGCTGCAGGTGAGATTCAATTTTTCCCAGGAACTTCGGTTTTCTCCCACATTAAGGATCACCCGTACGCCCCATATGTGCCAATGAAAGCATTTACATACACGATCAGTTTGCTGGTACATAGTCGACTAGACGGCTGTGGCATGCTTTTATGAGGATGAAAATATAAGTGTCACAACCAAACGGGCCCCTGCGACTGAACGGTTTTAATGATTATCTTGTAAACTACCAATAGCAGGACAAATAATAGTCGTATATCGTTATAACAGTTCAAACCAATGCCAATGGTTCGGAGCGCATGCTTGGGATAACCTTTGTTTTCTCCTTCAATTATCTAACAAAACTTACATATGTATACATTATATGCATTCTTACCACATTCCCATTTACTGATGCTTTACTCAATGATTTCTAATTCTTATTCACCGTTACTTTATATGTATTTTGATGCATATATATACATGTATATTATTTGAAATAAATATGTTGAAACAAAACGGGCCCATGTTCTGCTAAAATCGATGACCACATTTTTCTGCAGTGCCTGGTCTTAATAAATACATTGGGGTGAACACCAGTCACGATTTAAAGTGAAATAGATATATAAACCATTTTTCCTCTAAGGCTAATCAGACCCTATTTTTGTTTAGCATAACAATACAATCCACTCGAAGATAGCCAAGGAACGAGCCTACAAACCCATTGGTCGCCCTAAGTTATAATACTGTTCGTCAGTCTAGGTCATGATTGTAATTTAACTTCTCACAGACATGTGCATCAAACCGAAAAGGCCCCAACGGAGTTATACAAGACGGGTTTATAATCGTTAGCATAATACAGTTAGTTTAACCGATATGTTGCATCATACGGAATGGAGGTCACTCGAACAAGGAAGATTTGATGCCAGACTTTAATAAGGAATTTAAAAACAATTTCGTAGACACCAATTTGAACAATTACTTCTCAAAAGGCCTGGTCCACATCAACACACAAATATCAGTATGCGCAGCTAGTTGTGTGCTGAGAGAAACAGCACACAGATTTGTGTTGTTCTTTGTTGCCCTGGTCAGTGGTTCAGTGGATCATGTTTGACAGAATCGCTGGACTAACTCAATTCTTAGGACTAGGTGGTTCAACAATCTAGGCTTGTTTAATTCTAAAAAACGTCATACTTCTTATTTTTTGACAGGCCCAGAGAAGGTCCTCCTCTCACTTTGTACCGGATTATGTCTTTACTTTCCCTTTTGTGTCCTCTCTCTCCTGTCTTATTTGATATCGTTCCTTCGGTTAATTGCAATGGAGCACACAGCTGGTTATAACGTTAAGTTGTTGCGGGTATACCGGTAAACTGGCAAAAATAATATAAAATGCAACAAAAGGCAGCAAAAGCAAAAAGCAAAACAAAAAGAAAGGATGCCAGAACAGCATTAAATAACACTTGAAGGCCACATAAATACCACACCAGGTGATATAGTACGCACAAAAAAAATCACATCCATCACCTGGTTGAAAGAGATGGACTCGGGATGGGGACTAAAGCCTCCCCCTTTGAGAACAATTAGTCATTTGAAGGGGTATTTTAGCGCATAGTTCAATTAATAGAGAATTTAACGCTGTAATGTTCAGGAAGATCTGGCCAATGCTTATTTAACCTACTGTCAACTTGCTTCAGCGTATCTGATTGAACTACCGAATTTTGAAGATTATTCCAGGCATTGACAACCTGTTGCTGAAGACATTCTTGCTGATATTTATATTCGACCTTCAAGTTTGTTTGAATATTTTCATACAGTGTCCTTTGGTCCGTTGTTCGGTTGCCATCTTGAACATTTATAGTCCTTGTTGAGTTTATGTATGCCTGTTTGTACCTTCTTCTTTTCTTCTTTTATAATAATTGCAAACAGTCGTTTACCGACTATTATGGCAATGCGTGGGGGTTAGTACAGTGAATGCCATGCCACCAAAGCTACTCAGTCCACCTTGGTGGACATGGCAAGAGATAAGATTGTGCAGTCCTAAAAATGATATGCAAGAACTAATTAAAAGCCTATAATGCACCTGTACAATATGTATATTGAGAAGTGTGATATTAATGGTTAAAAGATAAAAGCAGAGTGTCAACTTATGGGAGTGACAGTGCAGCCAGCGCTGACTTAAATCCTAAGATCGTGTCAGCACTGACTACATTGGCAGGGAGTGTATTCCACACAATGACGGTTCGTGGGAAAAATGAGTATTTATGGTAGTCGACTGAAATTGTAGGAATTTGATAGGCATTTGTAGGAATTTGGTAGGAATTTGATACACTTATAGTAGGTCTGCACGTTCTCGTCTGAAATCTAGTGATGGCATATATACGCAATGTACTTAGCCGTTCGCGATAGTCTACATACACTCTTAGTAGTCTAGTTGGACGTCTCTGTACATTTTCGATGGCAATTTGATCCTTTTTTAAGAGTGGAGACCAAAACCGGTGTTGCACATTCCAGATGTGTGTACAGACGATCCGAGTGACATACCACATACGTACGCGACAGGGATATTGAAAATGTGCTGCTCGTGTAGAGACAAGTTCTGTTAACTTCAACAATATAATTATGCATTCCAATGCCCCGCTGTTTTAAAGGAATGCATGCAGTGGCTAAACAGGGTAGCTATTGCTGAAATTTATGCTACACAGACTTTGACCGCTTCAGGTCATCACTGGGTAGTGTCTGCAACTCTATGCCGTGAGATTATATAAAACAGTTTGTGTTATTTTGAACACTTTAAGTTTATCTATACAAATACTAGTAATTAATGTTATCTATAACACATTGCGCCTATACATCATACATTGTCTTCAGGACAGTGACTATAACACAGTGGCGGATTCAGTGGGAGGCCCGTGGGGGATTCCAGATATTGTTTTGCAATTGAGAAGCTGTCTGATTCTGTAAAAAAAATAATAGCAAGCATTGCCAAATAATGGTGATTTTATCAGATCACGGTCCAGATATTATAGAGAGCCCGTTCAAGAGATATTACCACAATGTGTTTTATCACATGAGAAGTTTACTGAAAATTAGTTGTTCGAATTATTTCGTCAGCCCCCCCCCCCCCCACCCCCCCCCCCCCCCCCCCCCCCCCCCCCCCCCCCCCCCTTCTATGAAATCCTAGATCTGCTACTGCGTTACTATAATGCCTGGTGTTAAATTTACTTTCTCCGGGCCTGTCAAAGAGTTTGAAGAGTTTGGCGCGCAGTAAAATGCTAAAATGGCCGGTTGAATTTTGTATTCAACCGGTAAATATTCATTATGGATACATAATCATGGAATCTTTCGATCAGAATGTGCCAAGGATTATCCCTGATGCTAATTTTGTGTAACTTGGAAGAAGACGACGGCCTGTTTCTCTGGAAAATCACCAGAAACCAGTATAGCCTGTTTGTGACAATAAAATATCAGCCAGATACTGTTCAAAAGAATGTCAGATCTTTAGCTGGGCTCGACCCAATGTCTATTTGCAACCTGCTCACTACAGAGATAGATAATAAAACATAGATCGTGGTGTGCTACTGTAAATAACTGTTCACTTTTCATTGGATTATTTATTCTTTTACATTCATTCACTGAACTTTATTCACTATATATATATCGACTAACATTAACCCTCTGGCTACGAAAACCGTTAAATCTTCGGTGCGCCTATAAAAGGCGGTAAATACAGAGACAAGAAGTAAAAAATCCGCGACATACTAACATTAATTTCTCAGCAACAAAAAGGTAACAAAACATATAGAAGACATCATCTAGTGACGGCTGAATAGCTGGCTTACTAAATATTTTTCTCGATGAGTAGTTTATGACAACACCTTTTCGCAATTTAGATTACGGTTTCCTATTTTAACACATATTTTGGTGACGTTATACACACTTCCGGTTTATTTTAATGTTCCCGTTTGATGAAAACAAGACTGCGAAAACAAGGCATCATTTGTTACGAAAAATCGAGAAATCGGTAAAAGCCTGTTTTAAAAGAGTTTTCAAAATTAATATATATAGTAATACGTTTCACTAATCAAGTGGTCGACTTACAAGAATACTAGAAGGCTCAATATTTAATTATTTTTCCGTAACAATTTCCGTACCCATACCAGTTCGTACCCATCGTATATGACACTATATGACTGTTCTCTCCTGAGACTGTACGTGCCAATGAACGTAAGAGTTTCTCCATCATGTATTATCTTCAGTAGTACTTAAAGGATTGCTTTAATATTTGGACAATTCATTCACCTGAACATGTGCGACACACTCGCACCATTAATGGGACTATCTTGACCTTTATGTCTTTCAAAATGGTGCTGAAACACTTAGCCATTTTCTTGCGTCGAAAAGTTTATAAGAGTTTCTTCATCATGTAATATCTACTAATTTACTTGAAGGATTGCTTTACTATTTGGACAGTTCATTCACCTGAACATGTGTGACGCACTCGCACCATCTCGTGTGACCTTCAAAATGGTGCTGAAACAAGTTTGTAAGAGTTTCTCCATCATGTAATATCTTCAATATTACTTGAAGGATTGCTTTAATATTTGGAGACTATTCACCTGAACATGTGTGACACAATCACACCACCAATGACATGACCTTTGTGCGATAGCAATGGGGGCATATTGTGTTGCTCTTGAAGTTCCATCTGTACGTCCGTCCGTGCACATTTACGTCAAAACGTTTGTAAGAGTTTCTCCAACATGTAATATCTTCAATATTACGCAAAGGATTGCTTTGATACTTGGATGCCTGAATCACCTGATCATTTGGCACACACTCACGCCACCATTTACAAGACTTTGACCTTTGTCACCTTCGAAATGTCGCTGAAGTACATTTACGTCAAAAAGTTTGTAAGAATTTCTCCAACATGTAATATCTTCAATATTATGCGAAGGATTGCTTCTATACTTGGACACTTGAATCACCTGAACATTTGTCACACACTCGCACCACCATTAACACAACCATTACCTTTGTCATTTTCAAAATGTCGCTGAAACTCTTAGCCATTTAGTTACGTCAAAAAATTAGTAACAGTTTCTCCAACAAGTAATATCGTCAATATTACGCAATGGATTGCTTCCATACTTGGACGCTGAACATTTGTCACACACTCATGCCACCATTAACATGACCTTGACCTGTGTCACTTTCGAAATGTCAATGAAACACTTAGCCATTTTGTTTTGTGGTTTTGCTTCGTTTCTTATTAGCTCGCCTGCACGAAGTGCAGAAGAGCTTATGTCATACTCCCGGCATCGTCGGCGTCAGCGTCGTCCACAAACTTAACGTTGGGTAAATGTCTTATAACTTATGTTTCCTTTCCTTGTAATTTCTGTTTCCTTGCTCGGATCTGCTTCACATTTCACAATCGCATTGCTCCAATGGTCCTCTACCGCCCTGTGACAAATCCACATTCGTCCCGCCCCCGCTAAGCCCAGGGTCAAGGTCACAGACTTGGTGCGTTTGAAACCTTAACGCTGGGTAAATGGCTTATAATTTCTGTTTCCTTGCTCGGATCTGCTTCACATTTCACACACACATTGCTCCAATGGTCCTCTACCGCCCTGTGACAAATCCACATTCGTCCCGCCCCCGCTAAGCTCAGGGTCAAGGTCACAGACTTGGTGCGTTTGAAACCTTAACGCTGGGTAAATGGCTTATAATTTCTGTTTCCTTGCTCGGATCTGCTTCACATTTCACACATGCATTGCTCCAATGGTCCTCTACCGCCCTGTGACAAATCCACATTCGTCCCGCCCCCGCTAAGCCCAGGGTCAAGGTCACAGATTTGGTCCGTTCAAAACCTTAACGCTGGGTAAATGGCTTATAATTTCGGTTTCCTTGCTCGGATCTGAACACATTTCACACACGCATTGCTCCAATGGTGCTCTACCGCCCTGTGACAAATCCACATTCGTCCCGCCCCCGCTAAGCCCAGGGTCAAGGTCACAGACTTGGTGCGTTCGAAACCTTAATTCTGGGTAAATGGCTTGTAATTTCTGTTTCCTTGCTCAGATCTGCTTCACATTTCACACACGTATTGCTCCAATGGTCCTCTACCGCCCTGTGACAAATCCACATTCGTCCCGCCCCCGCTAAGCCCAGGGTCAAGGTCACAGACTTGGTGCGTTCGAAACCTTAACGCTGGGTAAATGGCTTGTAATTTCTGTTTCCTTGCTCGGATCTGCTTCACATTTCACACACGCATTGCTCCAATGGTCCTCTACCGCCCTGTGACAAATCCACATTCGTCCCGCCCCCGCTAAGCCCAGGGTCAAGGTCACAGACTTGGTGCGTTCGAAACCTTAACGCTGGGTAAATGGCTTGTAATTTCTGTTTCCTTGCTCGGATCTGCTTCACATTTCACACATGCATTGCTCCAATGGTCCTCTACCGCCCTGTGACAAATCCACATTCATCCCGCCCCCGCTAAGCCCAGGGTCAAGGTCACAGACTTGGTCCGTTCGAAACCTTAACGCTGGGTAAATGGCTTATAATTTCTGTTTCCCTGCTCGGATCTGCTTCACATTTCACACACGCATTGCTCCAATGGTCCTCTACCGCCCTGTGACAAATCCACATTCGTCCCGCCCCCGCTAAGCCCAGGGTCAAGGTTACAGACTTGGTGCGTTCGAAACCTTAACGCTGGGTAAATGGCTTGTAATTTCTGTTTCCTTGCTCAGATCTGCTTCACATTTCACACACACATTGCTCCAATGGTCCTCTACCGCCCTGTGACAAATCCACATTCGTCCCGCCCCACATTTTTGGCTTTCTTGTATGTGAGAGTTGAGTCGGGCTATGCCCCATATATAAAAGTAAGATTAGCGCTAATCCTATTACTTTTAGGGGATGGGATAAATGATGCTGGTGTGGCGAGGGCCTGGCACCAGATCAGGTTGTTCTAATTTCAGGACTGAATATATATTTTGATTGTAAATATTGAGTTCTGAAGTTGGGATTTACCCCCCTTGGACAGGTGGATATGGGACTCGACCCCGTTGACCCGTCTGCGTGTAGACTCCCTGAGGCTTGTACCTCTATGTCAGAAAAGCGGACGTTAAACCCTATTCACTCACTCACTCACTCGTCCCGCCCCCGCTAAGCCCAGGGTCAAGGTCACAGACTTGGTGCGTTCGAAACCTTAACGCTGGGTAAATGGCTTGTAATTTCTGTTTCCTTGCTCGGATCTGCTTCACATTTCACACACGCATTGCTCCAATGGTCCTCTACCGCCCTGTGACAAATCCACATTCGTCCCACCCCCGCTAAGCCCAGGGTCAAGGTCACAGACTTGGTGCGTTTGAAACCTTAACGCTCGGGTAAATGGCTTGTAATATAATTTCTGTGCCTTTGCTCGGATCTGCTTCACATTTCATACACGCATTGCTCCAATGGTCCTCTACCGCCCTGTGACAAATCCACATTCGTCCTGCCCCCGCTAAGCACAGGGTCAAGGTCACAGACTTGGTGTGTTTGAAACCTTAACATTCAGTTAAATGGCTTATAATTTGTGTTTCCTTGCTCGGATCTGCTTCACATTTCACACACGCATTGCTACAATGGTCCTCTACCGCCCTGTGATAAATCCACATTCGTCCCGCCCCCACTAAGCCCAGGGTCAAGGTCACAGACTTGGTGCGTTCAAAACCTTAACGCTCGGGTAAATGGCTTATAATCAAATATGCCTCGTTTTCTTTGGCTGCCAGCGGGGGCATTCGTGTGCCGACAGGCCACATTTCTAGTTTCATACAAGCATTCCTCAGATGACCCTCTATCATGCTGTAGCAAATCCATGACCCACCACCCAGCCCTTACCCCAAGGTCAAGGTCACAAACTTGGCACATTCATAAACTTAATGTTGGGTAAATGTCTTATAACTTCTGTTTCCTTTCATGGAACACCTTGTTATTTCGTACATGCATTCCTCAGATGACCCTCTATCATGTTATAGCAAATTCATGACCCACCACCCAGCCCTTACCCCAAGGTCAAGGTCACAAACTTGGCACATTCATAAACTTAACGTTGGGTAAATGTCTTATAACTTCTGTTTCCTTTCATGGAACACCTTGTTATTTCATACATGCATTCCTCAGATGACCCTGTATCATGCTGTAGCAAATACATGACCCACCATCCAGCCCTTACCGCAAGGTCAAGGTCACAAACTTAGCACATTTATAATCTTAACGTTGGGGTAAATGTCTTATAACATCTGTTTCCTTTCATGGAACGCTTTGATATTTCATACATGCATTCATCTGATGATACTCTATCGTGCTATAGCAAATCCATGACCCACCGCCCACCCAATCGTTACCCCAAGGTCAAGGTCACCTCTTAGCATGTTCATAAACTTAACGTTGGGGTAAATGTTGTGTAACTTCTGTTTATTTACAGGGAACGCCTTGATATTTCATACATGCATTCATCTGCTGATACTCTATCGTGCTATAGCAAATTCATGACTCACCGCCCACCCCTTTCTCCAAGGTCACAATCTTAGCACATTCATAAACTTAATGTTGGGGTAAATGTATTATAACATCTGTTTCCTTTCATGGAACGCCTTGATATTTCAAATATGCATTCATCTGATGATACTCTATCATGCTATAGCAAATCCATGACCCACCGCCCATCCCTTACCCCAAGGTCAAGGTCACAAACTTAGTACATTCATAAACTTAACGTTGGGGTAAATGTCTGTTTCCTTTCATGGAACGCCTTGCTATTTCATACATTCCTCAGATGACCCTCTATCATGCTGTAGCAAATCCACAACCCACCACCCAACCCTTACCCCAAGGTCAAGGTCACAAACTTAGCATGTTCATAAACTTTACATTGGGGTAAATGTTGTGTAACGTCTGTTTCTTTACACTTTGAACGCTTTGATATTTCATACATGCATTCATCTGATGATCCTCTATTGTGCTACAGCAAATCCATGACCCACCCCACCCCTTTCCCCAAGATCAACATCATAAACTTAACGTTGGAGTAAATGTCTTTTTATAACTTCTGTTTCTTTACAGGGAACACCTTCATATTTCATACATGCATTCATCTGATAATACTCTATTGTGCTACAGCAAATCCATGACCACACCCCCCACCCCTTTTGCCAAGGCCAAGGTCACAAACTTAGCACATTTATACATGCATTCCTCATGTGAATAGCTATCATGCTGTAGAAAATCACCAACTTAGTGTGTTCATAAACTTAACGCTGGGTTAAATTTTGTTTTCCTTGCCATTTCAGGGAGCGCATTGATATTTCATACATGCATTCATCTTAATATGCTATATCATGCTATATCAAATCCACGATCCACCTTCCACCACTGACCTCAATGTCAAGGTCCACCGCACACCCCTTATCCCAAGGTCAAGTTATATAATATTCATGTTTTTTATACAACTGACAAGTTTGAATGAAGGCTGCCAACAGGCGAGCTTCGTTGTCTTCTGACAACTCTTGTTTTTTTAATGGTCCAGTATACCAGGACGCATACCCATGTTTTACAAACATAATCTCTAGTTAGACTGAATATTCTGCTAGTCTTTGTATTATAGTACATGTATGTTACTATGTAGTGTTGAAACTGATAATCAGTATTTACTGTATTTCAGATTAGTCTACAAGACACATTTATGCAGAATCTGACAGACCTGCATCTGATCTGAAGGTTACAGTCCTATAGCTGCAGGCATGTTATGAAGAATGGACATATAGCTTATAGCTAATACTGGACAGTATGGCTCAGGAACCAGTGGTGATAAACGTGTATGATATGGTGGGTAGTCATTGTGTTCAATTTGTTAACCAGTTTCATGCTGCATTAATTAAATGCTCATATTTCTCTCCTAATGTATGAGTACTGGCTATTCATTTTAACCTATTTGTGGCTGTGATACATACATTGGGCTTATATTGTATTTTCATCAATCAATACAAAATAACTGTAAGCATGACTATCCAAATCTGTTGCATGGCTACCTGGGACAGGTCAAAACAAATACATGTACATGTACTGGGGAAGTGAATTCTTTGTGTGTTGTAGGCTGTAATAGT
This sequence comes from Conchocele bisecta, assembly GCA_029237695.1. NCBI lineage: Eukaryota > Metazoa > Mollusca > Bivalvia > Lucinida > Thyasiridae > Conchocele > Conchocele bisecta. The sequence goes on from CM055269.1 coordinate 62,122,458, forward strand.
TCAAAAATAGCAGACCAAAATTTATTATAGTTTCTTTTATTTCTCCTTGTCAATATTATGAATATGTCTTTGAATTTCAATTTCATTAGAACTAAGTTCGCAGGATGCATTTCTAATGAAATTCCAAGACATACATGTATTTACAAAGAGAAATAAGAAAACTATACACCCCCACCCCCCATTCCACCTCATAGTATAGTTTTGGGAAATAAAGCCATTATAATGAATCTAGAAGAAGAGTATGAAATAATATACTGAGTAACACCGGTTCAAACGAAGGCCATGATCTGACAGAAGCAGCCTCGTTTTTGTCCCGCTTGCTTTAGCAGAAGCGGGACATAGGCATAGCTTTTCCGTCGGCGGAGTCGGCGGCGGCGGCAACATTTCACGTTAAGTTTTTGCGTTTAGCTCAGTTTCCAGAAAAATATAACTCCTACGACCTCCATACTTGGTATACATCAACACTGTGGTGTAACCATCTCACACAGAGGGAGCCCATGTGACATTCACCTACTTTTCATGGTTCATTGACCTACTTTTCACATGCATTCAACGTTAATTTTTTGCGTTTAGCTCTGTTTCTAAAACTTAACGCTCAGGTTAATTCATTGTAACTTCTGTTTCCCTCAATGGAATGCTTTAATATTCCATACATGCATTTGTAACAACATCTCGCATCATTCTACAGAAATCCCATGGTGCCCACTAACCCCAAAGGTCAAGGTCACTGACTTAGAAATTTCCGTGTTTGGAAAAGTTAACGCTCGGTTTAATGTATTACAACTTCTGTTTCCCTTGATGGAATGCTTCGGTATACATCAACACTGTGGTGTAACCATCTCACACAGAGGGAGCCTATGTGACCTTGACCTAGTTTTCATGGTTCATTGACCTACTTTTCACATGCATTCAACGTTAAGTTTTTGCGTTTAGCTCTGTTTCTAAAACTTAACGCTCAGGTTAATTCATTGTAACTTCTGTTTCCCTCAATGGAATGCTTTAATATTCCATACATGCATTTGTAACAACATCGCGCATCATTCTACAGAAAGCCCATAGTGCCCGCTAACCCCAAAGGTCAAGGTCACTGGCTTAGAAATTTCTGTGTTTGGAAAAATTAACGCTCAGTGTATGCTTTGATATTCCATACATGCATTTGTAACAACATCCCGCATCATTCTACAGAAAGCCCATGATGCCCGCTAACGCCAAAGGTCAAGGTCACTGACTTAGAGAAATTTTTGTGTTTGGAAAGTTAACGCTCAGTTTATGCTTTAATATTCCATACATGTACATGCATTTGTAACAACATCCCGCATTATTCTACAGAAAGCCCATGGTGCCCGCAAACCCCAATGGTCAAGGTCGCTGACTTAGAAATTTCCGTGTTTGGAAAAGTTAACGCTCAGTTTATGATTTAATATTCCATATATGCATTTGTAACAACATCCCGCATCATTCTACAGAAAGCCCATCATTCTACAGAAAGCCCATGGTGCCCGCTAACCCCAAAGGTCAAGGTCACTGACTTAGAAATTTCCGTGTTTGGAAAAATTAACGCTCAGTTTATGCTTTAATATTCCATACATGCATTTGTAACAACATCCCGCATCATTCTACAGAAAGCCCATGGTGCCCACTAACCCCAAATGTCAAGGTCACTGACTTAGAAATTTCCGTGTTTGGAAAAGTTAACGCTCAGTTTATGCTTTAATATTCCATACTAGGGCTTCTAAAATTTCAGAATGCCAATCGGTCCAGAGTCCAGACATAACACTGTCGGCCATTGTCGGAGCAGACCCCTCCCCCCCCCCACCCCTTTAACTGAAATTTTGAAGTTCAAACTAGAAATAATGGGATAAATGTTGTATTGGGATAAATAAATCGTGTTTATAAACAACAAAAGTGGACAAAATTGTGTATGCACCGGGTCACGTGGTGTGCCTAAATAGCGCAAAGACGGAAAAAATGTGAAACGACAGAGACGAATCGTGATGCCGATTGATTGCAGGTAAACTTTCGGTAGACTAAAATTAATTAAAAAATTTCAAGTCTGTGTCTTGTTTCTTTTTTTATTTATTCCTCTCTGCCGGGTTGCCAAGCCGGTAAGTTGTCTTTGAGAATAACGACAAAATAGTTTGTTGTGCCATTTCAATAATATTCGAATGACGGACAACAAAAAAGGCGTTATATACCCAACTCGTAATTCATTGCTAATTATGCTATTATCACTGTTCACACCGACTTCAAAATTAATTGTCGGCCTAATTTGGCTAGCTGCAGACACATCAATTTGATTTAATTACGTGTTAAACAATTAATGTGTACAATTGAATTAACATTCAGTGTTTCTTTAACCCTCAGATCGAGTTCAAAGTACATCGGCGGTGTGATTTAGGACTTCAATTGATCCCTAATCCCTGATCCCTAATGAGTCGCGCTTTTAACACGGCAGACGTACCTTGTCGATTATCAAAATGTTTGCGAATTGTAGATCACGTGAGCCGGCTCATCAGGATCTGCGGCATTCCTACGATCATGTACATTTTATATACACCAAAATTACCCCTAATACAGCGTAATGTAACAGTTCCTAACTTAATATGGAATAGCCCGGGCCGATAGTCCGTGTCAGTTACTTATATGCATGGTTTCTTTATTTTATGGGTATGGAAGGTGTTCGAGCTTAAATATGAGCCGAATCGAATCTTAATTTTATTTTAACATCATCAGAAATGGCGAGTCTAGGAACTCTCGTATCTTTACGCTGAAGCCAGTCTATTTAAGTCACTAAGCTGCTATACACCTGTCGCAATTACCATGAGTGTGTTAAGAAAAATCGATACTAGGAGCAACTGAATACACAGCGAGTTGTTGCACACGGATATGGCCCGCGGATATGTGTCATGTGTCCGCACTGTTCAACACAACTGGACATTCCTTGGTGGTCAAAAACGGTAAATTTACAAGGTTTTTACAATTTACAGCCGACTGGAAATTTTTCTCGGACCGATTTTTAGCCAGGTTTTTTGAAAAAAAATCCAGGCTATTGGATTGGCGAAGGGCGGGCGGCGGGCGGGCGGCGTCCACAATCAATGTTAAGTTTTCGTGTTTGAGTCCATTTCTTTGTTACTGTACCACCTAGGACCACCAAACTTTCACAGCTTCATAATCAAGGGGTGCCCACCACATATCACTATCCAACATGTTACCTTTTTTTTTAACTTGACCCATTTTTTCCGCGCAATCGACTTAGCCATTTTCAATGTTAAGTTTTCGCGTTTTCAATGTTAAGTTTTCGTGTTTAAGTCCATTTCTTTGGTACTGTACCACCTAGGACCACCAAACTTTCACAGCTTCATAATCAAGGGGTGCCCACCACATATCACTATCCAACATGTTACTTTTTAGCCAGGTTTTTTGAAAAAAAATCCAGGCTATTGGATTGGCGAAAGCCGGGTGGGCGGGCGGCGGGTGGCGTCCACAATCAATGTTAAGTTTTCGTGTTTGAGTCCATTTCTTTGTTACTGTACCACCTAGGACCACCAAAACTTTCACAGCTTCATAATCAAGTGGTGCCCACCACATAATCACTATCCAACATGTTACTTTTTTTTAACTTGACCCATTTTTTCCGCGCAATCGACTTAGCCATTTTCAATGTTAAGTTTTCGTGTTTTCAATGTTAAGTTTTCGTGTTTAAGTCCATTTCTTTGTACTCTGTACCACCTAGGACCACCAAACTTTCACAGCTTCATAACCAAGGGGTGCCTACCACATACAACTATCCAACATGTGACCATTTTTTTACCTTCACCTATTATTTCTACGTAATTGACTTAGCCATTTTCAACGTTAACTTTTTAACGTACGTCTGGTTAAATTTTTTGGTTAAAACTTTTTTGTTATACTATATCTCTGCAACTGCTTCGCCCATTACCTTGAAACTTCACATGGGTGTTTATCATCATCCATATTTTCACTCTAACCCCAAACCGTGCGTCCCCTGTGCACAATGTCAAGGTCAAATTACTTTGAATTTATTTGTTAAAGTGTTTTCGTGTACTATATCTCTGCAACTGCTTCACCCATTACCTTGATACTTCACATGGGTGTTTATCATCATTGTCATCATCATTGTCGCACCCGCTTGCGGAAAGCGCGATATCGTCGGCATTTTGGCATACGTCCGTCCATCCGTACGTCCGTGTGTCCCCTGTGCACAATGTCAAGGTCAAATTACTTTGAATTTTTTTGTTAAATTTTTTTCGTGTACTATATCTCTGCAACTGCTTCACCCAATACCTTGATACTTCACATGGGTGTTTATCATCATTGTTGCACCTGCTTGCGGAAAGCGCGATCCTGTGCCCTATGTCAAGTTCAAATTACTTTGAATTTTTTTGTTAAAGTTTTTTCCTGTACTATATCTCTGCAACTGCTTCACCCAATACCTTGATACTTCACATGGGTGTTTATCATCATTGTCACACCTGCTTGCGGAAAGCGCGATCCTGTGCCCAATGTCAAGGTCAAATTACTTTGAATTTTTTTGTTAATGTTTTTTCATGTTCTATATCTCTGCAACTGCTTCACCCAATACCTTGATACTTCACATGGGTGTTTATCATCATTGTCACACCTGCTTGCGGAAAGCGCGATATCGTCGGCATTTTGGCATAACGTTCCGTCCCGTAATTCGTCCGTGTGTCCGGTTAAAGTTTTTTGGTTAAAGTTTTTCCATCTACTATATCTATTTTTTTAGTGTCCATGCCTCGCCCCAAGGCGCGACATGCAGGCCACAGCCATCTAGTCTACAAAAAGTGGGTATAATTATGTTATCCAAGTGTCCATGCTTGGAAAAAACCTGGCCTTCGTGGCTTTGCCTCGTTTCTTGTTTTTGAACTTGACCCATTTTTTCCGCGCAGTCGACTTAGCCATTTTCAATGTTAACTTTTCGCGTTTACAATGTTAAGTTTTCGTGTTTAAGTCCATTTCTTTGGTACTGTACCACCTAGGACCACCAAACTTTCACAGCTTCATAACCAAGGGGTGCCTACCACATACAACTATCCAACATGTGACCATTTTTTTACCTTCACCAATTATTTCTACGTAATTGACTTAGCCATTTTCAACGTTAACTTTTTAACGGACGTCTGGTTAAATTGTTTGGTTAAAACTTTTTTGTTATACTATATCTCTGCAACTGCTTCGCCCATTACCTTGAAACTTCACATGGGTGTTTATCATCGTCCATATTTTCACTCTAACCCCCAACCGTGCGGCCCATGTGCGCAATGTCAAGGTCAAATTACTTTGAATTTATTTGTTAAAGTGTTTTTGTGTACTATATCTCTGCAACTGCTTCACCCATTACCTTGATACTTCACATGGGTGTTTATCATCATTGTCGCACCCGCTTGCGGAAAGCGCGATATCGTCGGCATTTTGGCATACGTCCGTCCATCCGTACGTCCGTGTGTCCGGTTAAAGTTTTTTCGTTAAAGTTTTTAGCTCACCTGAGCAAAGCTCATGTGAGCTATTGTTATGGCAAAGTGTCAGTCGTCCGTCGTCCGTCCGTCCGTGAACATTTTCAATCATCTTCTTCTCCCGAACTGCTAAGCCGATATTGGTTAAACTTCACAGGGATGATATATGGGTGATGCAATTTCAGATTTTTTAAAATGGAGGTCATCGACAATCCAAGATGGCCACCATGGAAAAGTAGGTCAAATTCTTAAAAAATCTTCTTCTCACGAACCGCCAGGCCGATTTCGACGATACTTGGTATGAATGATCGATAGTTAGCGCTGTTTCAGATTTGTTCATATGGTGGCCCATGGGTCAAAAATGGGCGTCGCCCGAGGGGTCAAATAGGGGTCAAATTTATTTTTAAACCGATATAGTCATGTAATATATCAAATCGAATGTATTGACGAGACAATCACTCTGGAACATTTTTTGTCTAAATCATATGATTACGTCATCCAAGATGGCCACCGATAGTTCAAATGGTCATTCTTTTACTAAAGATTTCAAACGTCTTTTTCTTGTAAACTGCTTGGCCGATATTGGCCAACTTAACTGTAATGGTCTGTGGTTGAAGCCTGTTCATTTTTGTTAAAATGGAGGTCATCACCAAATCCAAGATGGCCGCCGTTGAGAAGTAGGTAAAATTCTTAAAAAAAATCTTCTTCTCACACGAACCGCCAGCCGATTTCGACGATACTGGGTATGAATGATCAATAGTTAGCGCTGTTTCAGATTTGTTCATATGGTGGCCCCTGGGTCAAAAATGGGCGTCGCCGAGGGGTGAAATAGGGGTAAATTTTATTTTTAACCGAATATAGTCATATAATATATCAAATCGAAGGTATTGATGAGACGATCACTCTGGAGAATTTTTTGTCTAAATCAGATGATTACGTCATCCAAGATGGCCACTGATATTCAAAAGGTCAATTCTTTTACTAAAGATTTCAAACGATTTTTCTTGTGAACTGCTTGCCGATTATTGGCCAAACAAACTTAACAGTAATGGTCTGTGGTGAAGCCTGTTCATTTTTATTTTTGTTAAAATGGAGGACTACACCAAATCCAAGATGGCCGCCTTTGTAGAAGTAGTCAAATTTTCAAAAAAATCTTCTCTCACAACCTCCAAGGCCGATATCGACGAAACTTGGTATGAATGATTGATAGTTACCGCTGTTTCAGATTTGTTCATATGGTGGCCCCTGGGTCAAAAATGGGCGTGGCCCGAGGGGTCAAATTTTATTTTTGACCGAATATGGTCATTTTATATATCAAATCGAAGGTATAGCAGTAAATCACATGCACATTCGCAATATATGTTAGATCAGAAGGTACCAACAAATTCTGTGGAACATTTGAAGTTGTAAGTGAAGAGTCTTTGTGAAATCAAGATGACCACTATGGAGGCTTTTAGGTGAGCGATACAGGCCCATTTGGGCCTCTTGTTCCATTTACTATATCTATTTTTTTAGTGTCCATGCCTCGCCCCAAGGCGCGACATGCAGGCCATGGCCATCTAGTCTACAAAAAGTGGGTATAATTATGTTATCCAAGTGTCCTTGCTTGGAAAAAACCTGGCCTTCGTGGCTTTGCCTCGTTTCTTGTTAAGACTAGTTTTCAAATCTCAATCGGCCTGCGAGTTCAAAAATCGGTCCAGAACCGGTAAGCTGAACATTTTAGAAGCCCTGTTCCATTCATGCATTTGTAACAACATCCTGCATCATTCTACAGAAAGCCCATGGTGCTCACTAACCCCAAGGTTATTACAAGCTCCTTATGTACTATCAAACTGCGCCAGGCAGGACATTTTGCTCCGCGGAACTCTTGTGTTTTATAACCAGTGTGGTGATTGGAACAGGTTGTTTAATGGCTTGTTAATATATACATGTAATGTTACCAACAACATGTAAACATTTAACCCTTTTCACACTCTAAATAATAGGAATGGATTTCGATATGTAAATTTTACGTCACAAAATAATTTATAAAATGGTGCTTTTCTCCCAAAAATATGAAAAATACTTGCAAAGAGTGCAGATCCTGATGAGACACACTCGTCTGGATCTACACTGTTTGCAAACACCGATATAGATAGCTGTAGTGTTAAAATGGTGGTTCAGGTGGATCATGGGTAATATGAGTGATAAATATAATTGATTACATGTATTACATATTCTTAATCAAACTTTGGCTCTTGCAGTGCTGGAGAGTGACATTGTCGTCTGCGGGTTTATTATATGTATTGCTGTCCTTTATATGTATTGCGAAGCTCATGTGAGCTATTGTTACCGCAATGTGTCCGTCCGTCGTCCGTCCGTGAACATTTTCAAACGTCTTCTCCTCGGTAACCATTGGGCCTATAGTCACCAAACTTCATGGTCATGGTCCTTAGGTAGGGGGATTACAAAATTGTTATAATGACATCATTAAAATGACATCCAAGATGGCCGCCGTCTAAAAATAGCACAAATTATTAAAAAATCTTCTTCTCAAGAACCGCCAACCGGATTTCGACAAAACTTGATAGGAATGATCAATGTACAATGCTCTTTCAAAGTTGTTAAAATGGTGACCCCGGGGTCAAAAATGGGCGTGGCCCGTGCGGTCAAATTATATTTTGACCGAATATGGTCATGTCATATATCAAATCGAAGGTATCAACGAGGCGATCACTCAGGTGTTAAGTTTTCGTGTTTAAGTCCATTTCTCTGGTGCAAAATCGGTTTGTTATGTCTTCCAAGATGGCCGCCGAAAGGTAAAAAGGTCGGTCTTTTATTAGATATTTCAAAATTCTTCTTCACACGAACCGCTTGGCCCATGGTTGGCCCATGGTTGGCCCATGGTGGCCAAACTTCACAGTTATGGTCCATGGGTGAAGCCTTTTCAGATTTGTTAAAACGGAGGTCGTCGCTAATCCAAGATGGTCGCCGTCTAAAAATAGCACAAATTCTTAAAAAATCTTCTTCTCATGAACCACCAGCCGGATTTCGACGAAACTTGGTAGGAATGATCGATGTAGAATGCTCTTTCAAAGGTGTTAAAATGGTGACCCCGGGGTCAAAAATGGGCGTGGCCCGTGGGGTCAAATTGGGGTCAAATTTTATTTTTTACCGAATATGCTCATGTCATATATCAAATTGAAGGTATCGATGAGGCGATTGCTCTGGTGTAATATTTGTCGGAATAGGATGATTATGTCATCCAAGCTGGCCGCCAAAAGGTCAAAAGGTCGATTTCATTTTTGACGGAATATGGTCTCATAAAATATCAAATCAAAGGTATTGATGAGGCGATCGCTGTGGTACTGTTTTCATCGAATCGGATGATTACATCATCCAAGATGGCTGCCAAAAGGTCAAAAGGTCGTTTCAAATGTCTTCTTCATACAAACCGCTTGGCCATTGGTGGCCAAACTTCGCAGTTATGGTTCATTGGTAAACCCTTTTCAGTTTTGTTAAAATGGTGGTCGTCTTTAATCCAAGATGGCCGCCGTCTAAAAATAGCATACATTCTTAAAAAATCTTCTCACTAACCACCAGACCGATTTCGACGAAACTTGACAGGAATGATCGATGTACAATGCTTTTTCAAAGCTGTTAAAATGGTGACCTCTGGGTCAAAAATGGGCATGGCCCGGGGGGTCAAATAGGGGTCAATTTTTTACGGAATATGGTTATATAATACATAAAATCTAAGGATTGCAATAAAAAGTAGACTGGAAGCATCCTGTTGTGGTCTCCAAACCTCTCAAAGTTGTGTAAGATATATCTGTACATATCGAGAGACAACTCCTACCCTGGTGACTTCTCAAGTTTGTCGCATTGACATTTTGTGCCTGTCATGGGCTTATTTTGATGTATATGTAGTGACAACTTTACATACCAGTATTTGCTTGATTGTTGTGACATTGCACAGGTGAGCGATATCAGGCCATCATGGCCCTCTTGTTTAATAACACAGGCAAGTTTTTGATAGCATTTTTAGCTCTCTCATTAGGGACGATTCTACTGTACTACTGGACCATGCCGTCTTAAAAATATTAGGACAGTGGTTTCTATTCAGTACTGCAAGAGTAGAAGAGGGTGTGTATGTGTCTGTAATTGTATATGTACCTGAATATTTCATGTATAATTATGTACGATTTGTGGAGGATGGCCCGACCCACCACAAACCTATTACGGGGACAATAAATATTTTCCAAACTTGAAAATAAACAACAACAAAAACTATACATAATTTCTTTTCACCGCGAGCATGCAAAGAGTTAAATGTAACGTGCAAGCAAGTATACACAGTGATGTTTTTATTTCTAATTTTCAACTTAAATTGAATTAAATTCTAGAATGTATGATTGTTTTAATTAGTGTCTGATTACAAGTGAATGGGTGGGTGGTGGTCGGACGAATGTGACGGCGTAAATTAACGGTAGGGGTTCCTCCTTATAGGAATCACGATTTGTCTGGTTTGGCCCTCAGGTACGTTTTTATCTTTGGCTCTTTTGTTACCTGGGAGTTGAATTGGGTTATTGCCCATTGTAAAAGTAGTAAGATTATTACTGATCCTACTGCTTTTGGGTGGGGCCAAGTAATTCTGCTGTGGCGAGGACCTGGCATCAGATCAGGATTATTCTGATTTCAGGGCTGAATATATAGTTGTGTTATTGTAAATACAGTGGAACCCCTCCAAACCGGACCCCCTCTATTCCGGAATTCGCGCTATACCGAACATACGACCACGTCCCGAATATTCTGCTATATAAACACATTAGTTTCTACCCCTCTATTCCGGAACCCCTCTACTCCGTAATCCGGACGCTATTTCAAGTCCCAAAACCATATTCATTCAGAGTTAAAAATAACCCCGGAAAACCGGAAACACGGTCACCTGTCAGGATGTCATCCAAGAAATGCACCGCACCCAATTTCAATGTTGTTGTTTCAAGCGGGTGTCAAAATCACACCGTGTTTACAATAGACTGGTTCCCGGTAGTATTGTTCAGCTCTGGTTCCCAAAATGCGGAGCCACTAGAATGAGACGATTCTAACGGACTCCCAACTTGACATTTGTGTGTGGAAGAAATAACAAAATTGA